>NQII01000804.1:543935-553959 GCA_002778355.1 Clitarchus hookeri
TGGCAGCTGCGAGATGCAGCTGCATCCGCCTTCCTCCGCACGTGATCGTTCCGCCGGGCCATCATGCCGCCATTCTCCTCATTACGTCCGCCAAACCCTTAATCCTTATTGCGGTCGTCCGCCTGCGAGCTTCTCCAGAGCGTGTGTTCTGACGAATAAAATATAGGGACGCAGAATGCGTCAATTCATTAACTTATATTATGTAAACGGACCGTATTTGTTTATTCACATCACAAGTGCAGCACTTGTGCCAATAATTATACTTCTTTGTGTTGTTTATAAAGACTCACCAAACAGCTGACAACACCATACAACTTACTATCGCTGAGGAATCCATCTATTCGTAGGATTCCGAAATCATGCGATTCCCTAACCTGAAAATGATGACTTTTCTAGTAGCATACATTTTCGAAGTATGTAGCTAACTGCTGCTCACACAAAATATCTGTGCCCCCACAAAACGACAAAGTTAATTACGCTTAATATAAAATTATTTAGAATACATTTCTATATAAAGTACCTTTTTAGACATTAGTATTTTCGCACGTAATATTTTTGACGAATTTTGAAATATGGATGATTTTTCTTGTAGCACGTTGCTGAAACTCTAATTATAAAGTGTTACCGCGTAAACGAATTGTAAACCTACCACGACACATTTAACCATGCCAAAGTAGTTCCACATCTCTTTCTTTGAATAAGAGATCTCACATGAACATTTTAAAAATGTATTGAAAATACTGAGCTTTGCTAACACCGGTCTCAAATTGGGTCGCTCTGTGAGAAAGTTAACACTCGTTAACCCAAATACTAACATACTTTCTCTATTGAGACCTGCGCCAACACAAGCATATTATTATTGGTCATTTTGAAATCATTATCAACAAGGCATATATTGAATAAATAATTTATATTTACTTCCTTTAAAAGTGTAATACTACTACAGCAAGACAGTATACAAAAATTGTCAGCCGACAGCTTACTTCTACTTTTATGCAAGTTAATATGTGTATTACACTAAGTGCATACAACCACACTAGCATATAAAAAACTATCTCCAGGTAGCTACATAAAAAAATGGTAAAAAAGGCTGTAGATGTCTCTAGATTGTCTGGATACCCTTTTTCTGTAATATTGTCTTCATATTCTCATTTTATCTCTACTGACAACTTCGTGGAGTGATCACATTAGATTTATTCCCAACTTGCCGCAACCCCAGGCAGATTAAGAATTATTACTTGTAGGTTAAAAGCGGTTACTTGTTGAGCACAGAAATGGCGATAGCTTCAACACACCACACCATAAGTTCAAAATGCAGTACAGTACCTTGTTTCCTTCGGCGCATATGGTAAAATACAGTTTTTACCCCTTAAATGTAAATGCTTGTAGTCATACAACAACGGTGAATGCTGTGCCTTTATGGACAGCAGAACACGCCGNTACCCCTTAAATGTAAATGCTTGTAGTCATACAACAACGGTGAATGCTGTGCCTTTATGGACAGCAGAACACGCCAGCAGCTGGCGAGCATTCGTCGACAAATGGGGCGAGGAGACGCGATGTTCGGCAACGAGACAACCAGAGCCCCGATGTACGATGAAATATTGTTCTCCATGACAAAGGCCCCAATCAGCAATGAAGGAAAGTTCACTTCCATCAAAACGAAGTACAAAACAGTTCACGATTTTAAAATTGTCTCACGATCGCATTTATATTCTCTCGTTGCATGGCTCGTGAATTTCACAATACAGCCCACATATTTACTCCGCCGTATATGACACGCACTACCAATCCAAAGTCAATTTGACATGACCACTTGGATCAGGCAAACTATCCTCTGTGATATTGTCTAACCGAGCGGTAACAACATGTCAAGCCTGCTCCGTGCACACCATCCAACGCCCTAGCTCTCAGGCAAGTCACACAAAAAGGCACTCTGTGTGCAGCGCCCCAAGCGGCCGCGAACCCAAACCAACTTAATACAAAATGCCTATCCTAACATGTAAATAAAACATACAAAACAATATTTATAAAATTGTATATACATATAATTTGGTGAATTCATCCGAATGAGTGAAACGTTTATATTCAGTAACAACTCAGCAAAAGAGTTTTCTCTAATCTACAAACATGATACAGGAAAGCGATTATCACCGCCCCCCCGCCCTTGTGTCACCAAGGAGATTGAAGAAAATAACTGGAAATAGCTTTATCTTAAAATCCCCAGCTCAGTTACAGAAGCGAAGCGGATTCATCGTTTCACACGAAAGTTTGTTTTTAGTTCCGGAAAGAAGAATGTTTTAAGTAGGGGGAGGGTAGAACTCTCGTATGGAAGGCGAAACAAATGGCGCTGTGTTCATGTGTGGATGCGTGCCCCCACTCACGAACTCCATACATCCACCCCGCATTCCGCTTCACGCACATTTCATCACGTATACCGTCTACATCCACTCCGCGAGTCAGTAAAGGGATAACTTTCACGTTTCGCTGGGAAGTTCACGGGCTTAGCGCCGACGTTTCATTCCCCAACCCCCTCTCTCCTTCCTTATCAAAGAGCTTCGTGAGGCGGCCTCAGTGGGCACACACGTCCCTTAGCTGGACGGCCCAAGTGTGAGAAGGGGAGCAGAAATGAACATAAAAAATTTGGAAAGCACTCTCAATGCTCTTTTGAAACCAAGGATCTGGAAGTGGCTGCAGACCTTGTGGGCAGTTTTTATACGGTCAATGGTGGTCAGCTAGGATAATGAATTATTAATTAGCGCTGGCGTAAATATATTCATATTTTTGGTAGGTAATATTCTTCATTTGAGCATGCTTTCTACAAAATACGACGAAAATGGCCAGTGTAATATTCACAACCAGTGAAGAAAACCTCCTTTACATAGAGATAACCATAGGCCATTAGTCATAAATATAAAATCAAAGAGTCCTATTTTTCAAATATATATTTAGATCAAAATATTTCAGTATGAGAAACTAACTTGTTGATTAAGTATACAGTGTACATTTTCTTGTGCTACTCATGGGTTTCTCATTTAGAGATAATTATGATTATTAACAAGTGGTAATTCATCTATTTTGTTGTTTTAGAAGTGTTTTGTTATTGTCCAGTATAGTTTTTGTTTTAATGTAGTTTCTTTCTTNGATAACTTTCACGTTTCGCTGGGAAGTTCACGGGCTTAGCGCCGACGTTTCATTCCCCAACCCCCTCTCTCCTTCGTTATCAAAGAGCTTCGTGAGGCGGCCTCAGTGGGCACACACGTCCCTTAGCTGGACGGCCCAAGTGTGAGAAGGGGAGCAGAAATGAACATAAAAAATTTGGAAAGCACTCTCAATGCTCTTTTGAAACCAAGGATATGGAAGTGGCTGCAGACCTTGTGGGCAGTTTTTATACGGTCAATGGTGGTCAGCTAGGATAATGAATTATTAATTAGCGCTGGCGTAAATATATTCATATTTATGGTAGGTAATATTCTTCATTTGAGCATGCTTTCTACAAAATACGACGAAAATGGCCAGTGTAATATTCACAACCAGTGAAGAAAACCTCCTTTACATAGAGATAACCATAGGCCATTAGTCATAAATATAAAATCAAAGAGTCCTATTTTTCAAATATATATTTAGAACAAAATATTTCAGTATGAGAAACTAACTTGTTGATTAAGTATACAGTGTACATTTTCTTGTGCTACTCATGGGTTTCTCATTTAGAGATAATTATGATTATTAACAAGTGGTTATTCATCTATTTTGTTGTTTTAGAAGTGTTTTGTTATTGTCCAGTATAGTTTTTGTTTTAATGTAGTTTCTTTCTTTGGCTATTTTTATTGTTGTTGTCATTTTAATCCTTATCTGTAAAGAGCGTTATATGTCAGATCAAACAGTGTTAATATCTAACTAAAAAAAAAGCTATATTATTTTAGTTGTAGTCTGTACACGATAATATTTAGTGTAAATAATAGTTATTCACACGCACATGAAAAACAACAGTGAACAGGCATTCATTTACATTGCCAACAATATCGGCAGAGTTTGATACAGATATCATATCAATTTTATATCACCTATATCTGAAATATTTGTGGTATCGGCGACTGCACCAGCCCTAGATAGTGTCCGATCGTGTGCGAGCAAATATAATGAGGAAAATGACTCTCATGTCTCTAACGATTGCCCGTATAATATACCGTCATCGTGTTTTAGTGTTATAAAACAAGAAGTCATCCATATAAATAATGATCCTACTGTCCTCTAAATAGATTAAAATTATTTTGATCAAGTTATTAAAAGCTTAAATCGTTCGGTTGATTGGTCCCCGAGATATGTCACAAAAGCTCAATTTTCTCATGTGGATCCTTTTTTCATAAATGGCGGACAAAAGGTTATGTATTTGCGCATTCGATATTTGTCATAGATACTGCTAATATATTAAGATCGGTTTAAATTATTTGGGACATGTGGCATACTAGTCTAAAGTATAAACATGGTTATTATGTTGAAAAAAAAAATGAATAACCCTAAAGTCATATAGATTTAGACGGACTACAAAAGTGTACCTTTTCGCCTGAATTTGGTGGGAGTCAGTTGACTGTGAAATTAAAACTAAATTTTTTCTAATGTTGCTATGGTACAAATAGTTCATAAAAGAGACTCTGTGTAGACAAATTATATTTTGTAATAAATACTGCCAGAATACAAAGTTAAGTTGAAATCGGTTACATGGTTGCATGTAAAGAGCATACTAAGCTAAAATGTTTTCCTGGCCATTATTTAGAAAATAAGTGTCTGAATCACATGAAACCTGTCGATTTACATCCTAACATAGCATCACTTGTCTGCAAAATTTGGTAGGATTCCACTGATTGTTTCCCGAGATATGACCAAAACTTGAATTTTCCAAGTGGCGGTAACTTGAAAAATAGCGTAGGTAAGAGAATGCGTGGATACATTTGATGGTTATACGATATACTGCCATTATGCAAAAATAAGTTAAAATTGTTCTCATTGTTTCGTAGATATAGCGTAGTAAGCTGAATTTATGTCCTTTGGAACATTTGTGTCAAAGTTTGGTTTGTTCACTAATGTTTCTACCAGTAAAAAATGGTTCATATTGTCTTACTGATTTGTATTTCTTTCGTTGTTTTGACAGGGTCGTTGATACACTATATTTTGTATTTTTAATTTACTTAATTTGTTATATAATATTTATATACTTTTGTGGGTTATTTTGTCTATTTTATTTCACAAGTACATGATGTTATTTAATGTTATAGTAAGCAGTAAGTGTAACTAGCTACAAAATAGAATTGTAGCTAATGAATATCGCTTGAAATACCGATAATATCGATATTACAAAATAGTCGTGTATTCCATCATGTTAGTTTACAACGCACCCTCTTCATTCTTAGTCAACATTCAACATGTCGTCAAGAACGATATTTGTTAGTTGCTCATAAATCGGTTGAATGTTGTATCTTCTATGCTGGATGTGAGTGTATTATTCTTTATATTTTCCCGGTTACTTGGTTCACTTGACATTTTTACCACATTTTACGTTGTGATCTGAGTTAGGGGCGCGCGGCTGTGCCCGCTCTGTGCGATACTGCCATTACGCATGTTACTACCTTGCAGACGTCGATGACGTCTACGCTTCCTTGCTCTTAGCAGCGAGGTCTTGAGAGTTGATGAGCGAGAATGGAGCAGCACCGGAATGAAAGGGCGAGATAAATTGGAGATGCGCGAGAAAACCCGCTAATCAGCGGCATCGTCCGGAATGATTGCCACATTCGAAAATCCGGTGACCCGGCCGGGAATTGAACCCGGTTCGCCTTGGTGAGAGGCGAGCATGCTAACCGCTCTGCCAACGTGGCCTCTTTTGCTGTTGGAAGTCTGAAAGTGAATCACAAGTAAAAATATAGTATGATCGGTAAAGCGACATCACTACAAACTACATAAAAAAATTTTCACCTTCGGTGATATTACATTTTTTCTTGTCTGGGGTGCACCCTTAATATAATTTTATTACTGCCAGTATGCATTGTGTAAAACATTTGTTGTTAAATGTTTTTCTACTGTGATGCAGAATGAAGGGTTTGTGGGAAGGCTGCTTGCTCCTTCTGTTGCTAATTTTGTCACAGCTTGGTTGGCCAGAACCTGATCCACGTAACTCCAGGCTCTTNCTGTTGCTAATTTTGTCACAGCTTGGTTGGCCAGAACCTGATCCACGTAACTCCAGGCTCTTTAGCAGTCCTTTGCAGACACCACAAGGTCTGTACTTGGCAGTTGTGTCTAAAGGCCCTTTCACTCGACAAAATTTTTATTGAATTAAATTACTTGAATTTAATTTATAGAAGTAAAAAATTACTTCATTTGCATTTCAATGAATTGCATTCAATAAGCTTTATAGCCTAAACATAAAAATGTATCGTACATTTTTTAATGAAACCAGTTAAAAAATACCAAAATTGAATTTTTAGAAGTTTCTGAAACTTATGCACGATACAAAAATAATTGGTTAAACCACAACAATTGTTTTCATATTATTGGACATTTTATTTTTAAAAAATATGAGTCCTTTTTTTTGTAACAACTTTAAATGTGTGCGCAGAACTCTAATATAATGAAATGACTTCCATTAATATTGTCAGAATAGTTGTGATCGGCGATTGAAAATTTTGGATTCAAGAAAAAAAAGCACGTGTTTAAAACGAAAATCTTGAAAGAAAACGAGATATTCAAGACATCGAAAGAGAAAATGGCCGTGGTTATGACGTTTGTGTGACATCATGTAGCATTCAATGAATTGAATACAATACAAATTAAAGGTAATTTAAAGAAAAAATGTATTGTGTGAAAGAGCCTTAAGCATCTACACAGGCGGGTGGGGCCGTGGTTACCATGTTAAAATAAAATTTATGGTTTTTTTAATTATACCAATTCACCTGGCCTGCTGTAATGCAACTTGTTTGCAAATATTGGTTGGAATTGATTGTTTCCAGAGTTATACATAAAAACTGTAATTTTTAGTTTTGCTCTATCTTAAAAAATGGCAGGCAAAAGTGATTGTGCGTAGACATATTTTGTGGCTGTAATAGATTATTCCAGCATTCCAAGTTTGGTCAGAACTGGTCAAACGAAATGGTAGATATAGCAAATTAATTAAAAATATTTACATGACCAACATTTTGAAAATAAGCGCAATATCAATTTTAATTGCATATTTTAAAATAGTATAACGTAGTTTTACCGACATGCCAAATCTGGTGAGAATCGATTGAGAAATTGGCAAGACATCGCTTAAAAGTGATATACTGTGCTAACTTTAAAAATGATAGACCAATAAAAGTATCCACCTCAAATTCCTCACATTACGCGATGCACTTCCAACGTACCAAATTTGGTTTAAACCTATTAAATGATGGTTGATATATTACACAGCTATGTAAATTTTAAAATGGCTGCCATTTTGAACATAAGTACCTGGCGTGGTCTGAAACGGTAAAAGTCTCATGTTCTTACAATACTATATTTGTACCGAGTTTTGTGAAATTCGCTTCACGGGTTCAAAAATTTTTAGGGGGTCACACACAAAGCCATATAGACACAGACTCATATACACACAGGTGTAGTGGTCAGACTACTCGCCTCTCGCCTAGGCGAACCGGGTTCGGTTCCCGGCAGGGTCGCTCCCAGATTTTAGCATGTGGTAATCGTGCTGGACGATGTCGCGTGTCGGCGGGTTTTCTAGGGATCTCCCGTTTCCCCTGCCCTTGCATTCCGGCGCTGCTCCATAATCACCTCGCTTCACCCTCATTGGATATCAAGACCTCGATGTTAAAAGCCGCCCAAATCTCCCCACTCCACTTATAAACACAGACACACAGAAAGGAGTGAGTGAGCGAGTGAAGAGAGTTGGGTGGCTCTTAACATCGTGGTCTTAAGAGCCGATGAGGGTGAAGCGAAGTGAGTAGGGTAGACCGGGTACGGTTGTGCCAGGGTACGAAAGTGACAGTCGAAATATTAGCCAAAGTAGACGGATTAGCGAGTTGTGGTAACGGCGAAGAGAGGGGCTTGCATGTCTAAACCCGTGTCACAGTACGCTAGGAAAGACCCGCATTTGTTTTTGACAGTCAAAAGTAAGTATTTTTGTTCGATTTCTTTTGATAATTGTTGTTACNGTACGCTAGGAGAGACCCGCATTTGTTTTTGACAGTCAAAAGTAAGTATTTTTGTTCGATTTCTTTTGATAATTGTTGTTACATATATACAGATTGAGCATTAAGTGTTATTTATCTATATAACATATACATTAGTAAATAAAAAGCAGTGATTACTTTGTTCATAGAATATTTCATTTTGGCATGGTGTTTGTTTTTATGAAAAAAAGTGCGCTGGGTACGGTTGTGACATTTTTTGTGGGTACAGTTGTGACATAAGTAAACGTTGTGTTTTATTGTTTTAGATGCCCAGACAACGCTCGCGGAAGACCGAAAGGGGGAGGCAAGACATTACTCAATACGAAAATGCATACATTGAAACAAAACGAGGTGTATCTCTGCGACAAGCAGCATAAATGTTTCAAATTATTCGAATGTCGTTGTTCATATGTTGATACAAAGATGTTTATTTTTTTGTTGAAGAAGGTTACGTTTATTAATGTTTTATTTTTAATCTTAAAGAGTTCCTGTAAAGCTAGTTGTAAGTGATTAAAATTGGTATTTTATTTGTTTTGTTGCAAAGATAATTTTGATGTTTATGATGTTAATTAACATTTATTTTATATTTTGANATTTCTTTTATATTTTGATTATGCACAGTTATGCTAGTTTCTAGGTAAAACAAAAATTTTGAGACTCATTGCAATGTGAATACCGGTTTTAATAATTAACTATTATGTATACAAATGCTAAAAGTGCCTTATGAGTTATAAGTGATTGAAGTGTTCCCAAAACATACTTTCTTCTGTTCCTTTTCTTTTCAAAGGAATGTTATGTAATATTAATGCTAGAGTGTTGCAATAAATATGATTTTAGACCATTTCAGAGTATTATTAAACCTGTCACTTTCGACCCCAAGCACTGTCACAACGGCGCCTGGGGTGTGGTCGGTTGTGACATCTTCCCTTTTTTTTTTTAACTTGCTCCTGTGTGCAAACCATTATGTTTAGGGATAAAAGTTTGATTAATTAATTGTAGGGTTATGTAAAAATTATACGAAAAATCACTTTTCGTTTAGCTAACTGGCATACATACAAAACTATGGCCGATAAAATGCAAAATGGCACAACCGTACCCAGTCTACTCTATGGAGCAGCGCCGGAATGAGGTGCAGGGGGAACCGAAGATCCCCGAGAAAACCCGGCACGGTATCGTCCGGCACGATTCCGACTTACGAAAATCCGGAGTGAACCAGCTAGGGGATTGAACCCAGTTCCCCTTGGTGGGAGGGGAGCAGTCTAACCACCCAGTCACCATGGCCCCTCACAGAAAGGAAACTGATCTCATAATCCTGTATTTCCCTTGGAAAATACGCTGAAAAAATGAAGTGTGGCTACGTCGGGGACACTGACGTAGATTTTACGAATCTTTTTCGAATCTAACCTTTGAAAAATCACCCCAAATATGACGTGTTTGGTTGTTTCTTAAATATGCAATGTATCATAAGCGTTTTATACCTCCGTTAACATAAAAGTATGTTATTTTACGTTTTATTAAAGTTTTACCGATATTTGATTTATAAATTATAATATTTCATTTATAATAAATAAGTATAAAAACAGTGAGAAAACTTGTGTGTTGGTAGCACCTAGTCAAAAATTGTTCTCATGCAAAATATTGTTACAGCTGAGTGCGCAAAGAATTTGGTGCGTTGTTTTCTGGTGTAATTTTGTATACTTATTTAAGGTTAGTTTGCACGAGACGGAGGAATATCCTGAAAGTAGAACTTCAGCAGGGCTTCAAAAAGGTGTGACGTAACCGTGAATGGATTATATATGCTTTAGCGAGTAATATTTTCTGTTCCA
>NQII01000804.1:554139-631199 GCA_002778355.1 Clitarchus hookeri
ACCACATTTATTTCAGTCATGCTATAATTTATAAGTCACGAACTTATAACGGCTGAAAGGATAACCTTGGAAACGTTACATCGCAGTTTTCGTCCCGGCACCATTTAATTCAAGGGTTTCTACACACTTTTTAAATGAAACCTTTGAAAAATCATCCCATGTATTAATGTGTTTGGTTGTTTCTTAAATATGTCATGTATGACAGGTACTTATTTTAGCATAAGAGTACCTTATTTTTTGTTAGAATGGTATTTAAATTATATTTTATCTAAAAATTATATTATTTTATTTATAACCATTATAAATAAAAATAGGGAGAAAATATGAATGTTGGTAAAACCTAGTAAGATATGCTTCTTCTGGGAAGTATTTTTAATGTGCTTGCGCACGAGTGCGGTGCGCTGTCCGTTCAGTGTATTTTTCTAGACTCGGCTAAGTTTTGTTTGCATGAGGCGGTGGAACATCCTGAAAGCAGAACTTTGGCGGGGTTTCAGAAAAGTTGGAAATTTTAGCGTGTGTGGCCTATAGATATGATTTCTAAAAGGCATATTCACGTCAAAAACAAAACAGCTGTGATATTTTTTAGAATATTATTTCGAAAGTGTTAGCAGCAGCATAGCCCCTTTTCTCCGGTAGTCGCGGCGACATTATCGCAGCACGCGGGTTGACAGTCGCGTTGGCGATGTCTCAGCCAACCCGCCAAGTCACTACGTTGAAATACGCTCGGGGCTTCATCGCTATTTTAACACTCGCCCGTACGCCCAGTTTAATTGCCATCGTTAAAGCTGGCTGCCTAACCGTCGCTCCCGCTCGTTATGCTCCGGAGGGTAGAAAAAAAGTGCAAGTCGTCACCGGTTTGCTGAATTAAAAACACGTTAGCTCTTGTCGCACTCCCCCGCGGATGTATTTAACGCACCAAGTTTCCGTGGGGCCGTTCGCCTCTTGGTGGCAATTAGGAACTTGTATTTCACATTATTGTTGCGCTAGCAGGACTTTTCTTAGCTTCGTCCTTACTTCAGGAGTTGCTCTCCTCTGAAACTTACGACATTTAACACGATGCCAGTTTGCAATACCGGCAATGATTTTTCAATATTTGCTCTCTTTTGAAAGCCTTGCTTAAGATCTACTGGTATTCACATTGTATATCCTCCCACTATATGTAAAATTACTATTGGCATTGGCCTGATAACTTTATTCATACGTCGGTCAAATGAAAATGTAAATTTATTAGAAGAGATATTATATTACAAATTTTCTCATTCTTACACTTAAGAATATAGGCATTTAAAAANAATGTAAATTTATTAGAAGAGATATTATATTACAAATTTTCTCATTCTTACACTTAAGAATATAGGCATTTAAAAAACAGAAAGGAAAAAAAAAATTTCAGTTTTCACAAATGTATACCTAAACTTTTAATTTAACGCTAAGACGTGGAACTACTTTCTCTCAGTAGTTACCAACTTTACTGAGCGCATGCATGCCAGCCACTTTGCCGTTAAAATATATGCAGGTAGGGGCAGTGACATTTTTAAAAGGTTGATTTCAAAAGTCCACAGATAATCGGGAACAGCTTGTACAACCATTTATTTAGTGTTATTTAGTATACCAATAAGAAATAAGTAGAGACCCGAAAATTTTGCGGATTCACTTGAGGACAAGTTAAACTTCAACCACCTGTACATCGGGGTTCCTGCTTCTATTCGATCACAATTCGTTAAACACGCCNTGAGGACAAGTTAAACTTCAACCACCTGTACATCGGGGTTCCTGCTTCTATTCGATCACAATTCGTTAAACACGCCCCAGGCGACTTTTTGCCAATAACGAAACAGCAAAGAAAACCAGGACCGAATCCCATGCTACAAGGTCAGTGGATAAACTGGAGCAACAGCCAATGAAAAAACTTACTGAGGCTCGAGTACACAAAGGATTGCGGAGTCTAGCTCGTTGCCGAATGTATCCGCGAAGTTTCCGGGTCTTTAGAAATAAGTATACGACGGGAAATATGTTCTCCAAACATATCGTGTGGCCGAAAGGAACTGCTATAACTTAAAAAAAGTGACTTAGCATGATAAACTGATATACACAGTCGACTAGAATCGCGAATGCTACTGGTGTACTTGGTAATGGCCACTCCCTCTAACACAGTGGACCAATAACAGACATTAGTTAGTACAATTGGTGAGTTCGGTGTGGTCATATAAGGCAGAGATGTAGCTAAAGCATACTTCGATAGCTAATAAAATGTTCTTCTCTCTACTGGCGCATATAAACTCTGTGCACATCTAGCTTGTTGTAACCAATCATTTACGTATAGAATTCTGCCAAGTGTTGAAAGTTTTAAAGATAATGTATGACTGATGTCGTTTATTTCATTTTTTCATGAATAACTATAGCTAGGGATACCCGATTTTCGCGAAAAGAGTTCCATGCATGCTAGATTTCAATTTCTGCGCATAAACAACGGTTTTCTTTTGGCTATCGACCGCGTGTTTTCGTGAGAAGACATTGAAGCAGGCCTATTTGACTGGGCCAATCAGAATTAGGATACTTCGGCACTGAACGTCTATCACTGGCATGCTCCTAGGACGCGCAGCAGTAAAAACACCCAATCGTGGAAATATATATGAGTAGAGATAATGTAAAATCGTGGACATTTTTTGAGCCAACATATCTTCCGTAACACTCTAACTAGTTTGTTCTTTCGTGATTGGATTGATTGGATGAACAAGGTGTTGTCTCGGCTAAGCTGTTTGCAGACCAATCACGAACGTTCNTCTTTCGTGATTGGATTGATTGGATGAACAAGGTGTTGTCTCGGCTAAGCTGTTTGCAGACCAATCACGAACGTTCTGCTTTATAGTATCGGAATCCTCATTGTCCCAGTGAAATGGGGTAGTAGCTTCATACATGCAAGAAAATTGTCAGGCATATGTACAGTACGTTGAATCCTAGCAAAGAGTCAACTTTTCCCGCGATAAACCATCATCTCTAGAGATGAGCTAAAGTGTTTTTAGAATAAAGGGAATATTCTTAATTATGGTTATTCTAGGAAAGTACGACTTCGGAAACAATTCCAGTCATTATTACCTGTAGTAACATGTGATTTTTCTGAAAATGTTTTTATGACTATGGGCAGTGATATTTCGCGAAAAGATTTAGAGACAAGGTACAGTTCAAAGTACTTTGGGGTCGTCCAACTTTTTTTTATTGGTTGAAACATGTTCTGGTGTGTGTTAACTGTTTGCGCACGAACCACGAAGGCACGGTGTCGGAGTTACGGAATCCTGAGTGGCTTGGTCAAATGCGGAAACGACACCAGCAACCAATGGAGGCATGATAATAGCCGAGGTGTATACATAGTATTAAATTATACTGTGTGCTTCAATATTTTCGCGAAAAATTAGTGACCCTATTCATGACTAGCTTTTTACTGAGCACTTTTGTTCAAATCCATCGTCTTTATATGATGATATAAATCCGTTGTGTTTTTTGGGTGTCTGCGTATCACAAAAATTGAGACGTGAGAAACTCTAATTTTAATTGGCAGTGGTTAAGATGCATACAGTTATGGATTACAATAACGTTTTGGCATTCTTAAACCGCAGGAACAAAATCGAATGAAGAAAATGCATTTAGCTATTACAACAGCCATTTCAATAAATTGTGGGGCCCCGTATGTCAAGGTCTGACGAGTTTGTGCTTCGCCATATCCACGCGTCTCTATTCATTAGGGATTAAGATTGGACTTAACAAGGATGTCGATTCGTCGGACGTAGTAAGAGCTCCAGCATCTCTACCAAGATCAGTTTTGCTCTAAGTAGCAAGTACGCACTCGAGAAGTGCATGCTGACTGTGTTGTGAAACTGCCTTAATCACGAGAGTTATCAGAAAGTGAGCTACGCTACCATCGTTATCGCAGAACACAGTTACGTGGTTTATCGCCGACATTGCCTTGCCCCAATTGGATTAAAAAGTTGTGGGCAAGTGCGGCGTGTGGCTTGTGCAGATAGTGAACTCTGCCCTCGGTCCTTCAGGTGGGTTGCGAGTCTCCAAGGCCCTTTTCCTCCCTTTACCCTCCTTTCCAGTATAAAGAGCCAACCACGCGTGTTCCGCATGGTTCTAACCGAGAAATAGTTCAAATTTGCCTCGGAGCACGTGCGGCAAGAAAACACCGCAGGCATTTNTTCCGCATGGTTCTAACCGAGAAATAGTTCAAATTTGCCTCGGAGCACGTGCGGCAAGAAAACACCGCAGGCATTCTCATTATTATATACATCGAAAAATAGTAAAAAAAAAATGTTGAGCTACTGGTTCTTGGAATATAAGGCAACTTCTTGATCGTTTTATGATTAGTGGAGACAGGAAAATGTCGCATTTGAACACTTTTAGAACCAAGTGTTTGAAGACTAAAAACGCACGGTCAAATGTTTACCGTTTCACTCATCTTTTTTAGCAGTGTGTAAATCAGTACAACGTATTAAAAAGTAATGTTCCTAAGTAAAATATATCAATTAGGTGCTGTAAATTTGCTACACTTATAACAGTGGCTTGCAAATTCTGTTATAACTAAAGCCACTATAATTGAGAGTCAGTTAACTCGGTCCTCCATTGGTTCATGGTCGGCCAGTAATGAGAGTTGTACGGTAAAGTGTAGTATCCGGTGTATTCTGCGTTTAAAATAATGATAATTAGGAAAGGCCTACACAATTGACGTTACTTTAGCGGTGGATATAGTGGATTCGTTTCTATATTTTCCTAAATGCCAGTAAGTATGTGTCGTCCTCAAGGAGTTAAAAGACTTGTAAGTTAGACTCCTAGGTCCTATGTATTTTCTAGCCTCAGCCTTCTGTTTATTTGCTGCCGCCCAAGTCTGTAGTCGGTTTTACCTCAGACCAGGTGGCACGATATTCGGTGTTTGTTTCCTTGCAGGTCTGTAATTGGCTCAGAGTTAACCTGGACGTGTCTAATAAACTGTTTTCTAAATTCAAACATAATATGAATATACATAAGATGAACTTCTAGCTTATCCTATAAAGAATTCGCACAATTTTCTATTCCTTAATGATTAGATGATTAGGAGCACATGTTTTTCGCGAAAAGTTTCCACGACTAGTTTAACGTCTAAACAATTAAGTTCTGATCCACATTCGTGATTGGATAATTTTAACTGTAACACGTCTTAGGCTTAGGTCCGCCAGTCACAGATGTTCAGTAACTTAATTATGATATGTCCACTGAGATAACAATCTGTCTTATCACAAAAACACGCTGCTAATTACCAAAGTAAAGTTACAATTGTGTATGTGTAGCCTAGTATATTGAAGTATAGCTTGCGCGCAAAAGACGAGTGGCCATACAAACGATGCGTGCTTGACTGGACATAACTTTGCAAATAAATCGCAAACGATTGATGTTAGCGTAGCAAAATTCTCACTTTGTGTGGAATGTGTANAAATAAATCACAAACGATTGATGTTAGCGTAGCAAAATTCTCACTTTGTGTGGAATGTGTAAAACTTATGCTGAATTCTAACAAGGAAGAGTTATAAACAAGTTTATTATAAACATTAAGATGTATTAAAAACTTTGTATGTTTTTAAAATTATGTGTTGTGAATATACAATATTTCAGCTGTAGAGGGGCCGTGGTGGTGTAGTGGTTAGACTACTCGCTTCCCACCAAGGTAAACCGTGTTCGATTCCCGGTGGGGCCACCTCCGGATTTTCACATGTGGGAATCGTGCCGGATGATTGCTAATAACTATGACCTCTATACAGGTCGTCTGAGTGTATTTTTCTCTTAAGTATCGAAAGAAATTGGTATGTCTTACATATTAAATAGAAGCTGCGTGGCAGTGACCCATCAGAGCATGGAAGAAAGTAGAACTCTCGCAGATAATTGGTGTTTATAGTCATACGTAAGCAACAAATTACTAAAAGGACAAATGTGTGAGTGTGTTTACGCATATATTTGTGAATTTGATTTACAACAAGAAGAGTCTCTACCACAAAATATTAGCCTAGAATAATATTAATGTTTTGTGAATTGTAATGGTGAATATCGACTTAATGTAAAGATGGCACGCTTACCTCAAGTGTTCATTGGCTAAAGTAGAAAATTTAATGTGAATTGTGACTCGGAAATGAAGAAGACGAATTTCCGCGTGCGCGATCAGAGGTTACTGCATAATCCCAAGCTAATAATTAGTCAATTATAAACCCTCCTTCAACGCAATATCCCTCATCCTCTGAGCGAATAACACTTCCGCGGTCCATAACAATATTTTAGTTTTGTTCTGCACGATATAATCGCACTCCAGGAAACTTAGCTCAAACAATGACAAGGCAACCGCCATAACCGAGGTCCTACGTAGAGTCGGTGGAGATCCTGTAGTTTTTACTATGCCCGACGAACCGACACCCTTTTTGAAACCCTTTCAGACACACTTTAATTTACGGCTTCAGGTGTTGCAAACAAAAATTTTTTTTGATGCGTAATGTACTTGAGTTGACACAACACTTGCTTCGTTGTCACCACTAATGAGCTGCAGGCTATAAGTACAGCTTCAGTAATATGATTCAATCATGACCTGGACCAGTAAGATTGTTTGCCAACAATTTACTCATAGTTAAAATAATGGGTCTGAGAGTTTTTCAGTGTGCAGTACAGATAGAAAATTACCTACACGTGCATAATGTACACAATTGTGTACACTGGGTTTGAATTGGTTATGTCCGATTCTAATTGTTAATGAATAGTGATACGTGAATTTGGTGAACCCCAAGCTCCTAATGGGATTCCGTAATGGCTAGAGGTGACTTCTTCATCCGATTTGGTTGCACAGTACAGCTTCCTTTTTAGTAATGGCTCTACAGTCCTCCACAGAGGGTCGACTCATCAAATGTGGTCAAGTCAGGAAAGGGACACTAAGGAAAGCGAACCCGGTTGCGCGAAGCTGTGCGGAAGGATTTCGAGTCTGATTGGCTATTACACGTTATGAAATATTCCTTATTGGTCGGGCTGCCGTCTGGATTGATACAGGCTGTTCACAGTANGGCTGCCGTCTGGATTGATACAGGCTGTTCACAGTAAAGTGAGCACTTTTGAGGCCCTAGTTACTTTAAGCCATTATTTATCCTTCAGCCTTAAAAAAAATAAACATTGATGTGTAGAAATAGACGCAGTTTATATATTTGACAGGAGTCGAAAGTTAACGTCTACTGCTACAATAACATATATTTATTGACTATTATTAGAAATGAGAGGGCTTTCAAAAGTGCTCACTTTACCGTGAATAGCCTATAAACGACCACAGTTGCCTGTCCGACTCGGCCAAACGGAATGAAGCCGCTATAATGTTTACTATTAGTTCAACGTTCTGAAGGGCGTATCGGATAAACGGAGGTCTTATGTTAGACGTGAAAGTAGCATACACTGTCGTGACACCTTGTCTGTCACAAAACTACAACGCGGTATGACAAGGTCCTCGACCCATTGCGAATCCTTCAAGAGCAACATATAAAGATTTAAATTGCTATGGAACTGATGAACAGGATCCATGTTCCTATTTCGCTGTTGGGAAATTTCCTCATAATAGTGTCTATGAAACATCTATAAACCATTTTCAACGGTACTTATCCGCATAGAATTCTTTTAACCTGTTCAGACGCAGTGTCCACGATTGTGGACATGTTGCAAATAAAGGATACTCATGGCCGGCACTGTACACAACAATAGACCAGTGTCCGGTGTTTTAGACATCTTCCTTGTAAGAAATGCAATTTGCTGAAGTTCCTGCACCTTTCGCTTATGTTTGGTAGATGCTTATATAGGATACTCACGGTAAAGTGAGCACTTTTGAGGCCCTAGTTACTTTTCCCCTTCGGCCATATTTTATCCTTTAACCATCCTTTTAAATAAATATTGCCATGTAAGTAATAAACACAGTATGTGTATTCCACCGTACTGGGAAGTTAACGTCTTAGGTTAAAATTAAATATATTTATTGAATATTATTCCAAATGAGATGCCTTTCAAAAGTGCTCACTTTACAATGTATATCCTGTAATACAGAATCCGCAGCACATTGTTCACTGGTAGTCAGAAGCACGCTCAACACGAGTACAGTGCACCTCATAATATTTCACGATAGCAACACTTGAGCTTGTCAATTAATTCGGAACCGCACGGGTTAATAAGACTTTAATTCGAGAAAAATTGTTTCCTGGCTCACTGGCAAAGGTACTTAATTACGCAAATCTGTGTTTATATTTAAAATGGATCTACCTGCAGTTACAGAACAAGATGACACAGTGGTAACATACTGTAGTGACAATTAGGAGTACCCAGTTTCGATCCCTGGACCGACCATAGACTAAAGACGAGGTAAACCCATTTTCGTCTTCTGTGCATGTTAGAAACACTGACTGACAGAACTGTCAAAATCACGAGTGTTATCGTTGTGTTTTCGAACAGACCCCACCCTTTTATAACAATAAAATACTTTAGCTAACAAGAGCATCGTAGCATGTTTGCATTAGCTAGTTTTGATAGAGATATTGGCAAAAAAATAGTCCTGCGTTGAAACACGGAGTGTAAATAATACCAGCTAGGATGATCACTCTACCCCATATTCACTCTACGGGTCCGATTATCCTGATTTCGACTTTCAGGGGTTTACCATTACCTTTCCCTTTTTTAATAGCCGTAACAAATTTTTCCTTCCCTAATGACTAGAGACCGGAAAAATTCGCGAGTTAAATGAACTGCAGACTAGACTCTACAGTCTTATGTACACATACGGGTTATGCCAATATTAAATTCACATTGGTTGTCTGCTGTCACAGTGGAAGGCGGCGAATGGGCCAGCGTTCTCCAGGAGGTGTCAAACACCGTGTGCAGCAATGGGTAAAGTTATATCAACACACGTGTTATGAATTATAGCTTGTCTCATAATGAATTAGCGAATTTTTCAGTTCTCTACTAATGACACGCTGCTGACGAGAAGTTAAGCCCTACATTTGCAGTTAGCAAACGGGATATGTATTTTTTTTTCAATAGTTTGACTTTGTAGCTGCTCAGTTAACTGTATTTTTACTATGGCTGTGTTTTATGCCTTGTCTTAGTGGTTGAGGTATGAGTTCATGTTTACAACTATATATCTAGCAACATTGATTTACCATGGGGAAATCTGACGCAGTGTGTTACCACTGTGCGGTCTTGTTAGAAAACGTCATGAAGCATTTAAATTTCTCGTTTTATACATATGTACAAAGAGTTTACATTTGCTTTCACATATCTAAGAAACTTATAAACATATTAATTATAACAAGTATTTATTTCGTTATCTTTCAAATTCTTCTACAGCATTAATGATAACTTAGTCTAAACATTACTCTAATAGCTATTTTTTGTAGCTGTAGTTACATAAGTTTAACCCGACAGGTGTTGCATCAATCTTTGTGGGAGACTCGAAATGTCCCAGGAACATCCGTCGAATATTTTGGTGGTCAGGCAGAGTCAAAAGTAGTTATCTCTGGTTGATCGCTTGTCGCAAACGCTCCAGTTTGGATGAACGCTGAATAATTGAACGTGTTAGCAGGAGCTGTTTCCAGTAGGCGCGTTGTTAATTGGACCTCGAACTACCCATCCTGCGATGGCTGACCAGCCACTACATCTCTTTGACAACAGCTCAGTCAGCCATTCTGACCTAGATTACAAGCCGTCGGTATTCTACACGGAGGTTGTTATCTCTCCTACACCCGTACTGTGTCCGCACACCTTCACGTTGTTCCCGTCGTTACGGACACACAATATCCGACTTAACTCCAGCTGAGAAGTTCTTGCTGATTGTGGACAGATACTCCGTCCTTCAAGATGTAGGCCTAAGGGCGTTGATAATCAAAAGGCAATTAATGTATTATTGTGTTAAAACATTTTTTTTAAATGCACACTTTAACCCTTCGAGTACCATGTCTGAGTCCAGCAAGGGCGACGGAATTATGACGTATTTCTTTGTCTTTGAAGAAAAATTTTGCATGGATATGCTTCCATTATTTGGTAGTTCTTAGCTTGACCTAACAGGAATTTTGCATCATATCAATTGTAATTTTTGTGAAAAATAAATAAAATGTTTATTTAGTTAGGGAAGTGGGGCCGCGGTGGCTGAACGGTTAGACTGCTCGCTTCCCACCAAGGCGAACCTGTCAATACCCGGCCGGGTCACTCCAGGATTTTCGCAAGTGGGACGATGCCGCTGGTTGGCGGGTTTTCTCGGTTATATCCCGTTTCCCCCACCCTCTCATTCCGACGTCGCTCCATTATCACCTTATTTCACTCTCATCGGCTCTCAAGACCTCGTTGTTGAGAGCCACATAGATCTCTCAACTCGCAGTCATGGAAGTGGACAGATTGGACTGAATATCGTGTTNACCTCGTTGTTGAGAGCCACATAGATCTCTCAACTCGCAGTCATGGAAGTGGACAGATTGGACTGAATATCGTGTTGCGAGTGATAATGTGCTGTAATTATGGACACAGTCAGCTCACGAAGTCATTGGCCAGAAGCAGCTACTTACAAGCGTCCTATTGGTCCACATTACACGGGCTGAAAGGCATGACTAGTCAGGCATTAGAAGAGTGTTAGCACTTTCAATACTGGGTAAAATTATGGACTGTAGTCATAACCCCTAACAAGTTGGATGCTAATCATCTATATGTGCCTGCGAGGAGGTAAACATTTCACTGGCTGTTGCACTTTGCCTACGTCACGTCTTCATTTTTCTTGCCTACTCAAAACTCCCCAGCTGTACCGACATATCTCTGTTATTTGCATGCTGTGTTGGAGGCGTGACCAGCTTCGCGTGCACTTATAATACTAATACTATACATAACTGTGAATAGTGTTTGCAAGCTCATCATGCTTAGTAACGCATTGTAAAGCTGAGCTGTTTTGTTCGGTCGAATGATATCTTTTCAAAGAAAAATATTTAATTTCCTACTCCTCGCTTACCAAACTAAAGGGTTAAATTCAGTAGGTAGGTGAATATTTTAAATCTGAGGTAATACTAATAACTAAAGCCACGAGTATTTTCCGGATCAATTTGGCAGCAGGCTATAATTCACAGTCCTCTATACACTTGAAACATTATCGTTTGCTTAATGGTTGCTGCGATCAAGTGAGGCCTTTGTACAGGATTGCTCAAAGCTCACTTACACTGCTGTTACCTGCTTATTAATGGCTCGCAGTTAAACGGGACGTATCTAAAGAACTGGACGTATCTAAATAACTGTCGTCCAATCACAATAGTAGGAAAAAAGGACAAGTGTTTGAAGTCTATCTCGCCACCGAATGAATTCGCTAAATACTCGAGGCTCTATTAATAACTCTTTGCCTTATGGTTAGGAACACCCGAATTCCCCGAAAATATTTCCGCTCGTGCTAGATTTGAATTCCCTACGGGCAAAGTAGAAGTTTTCTTGGGCTTATTGGCGGTGTGTCTTTCTGTGAAGACATTTTGTTACTTGACTGGTCAATCATAACTAGGCTACTCCGATACTGCACGTCTGTGATAATCGGTGCAGGCATCTAGACGTGAAACACGTAAATCATCCAATAACGAAAAAGATACAAGCTAAAGCGTTATGAAATACAACTGGTAATGAATTCTTTTCGCGAAAATCAGATGTCCCTGTCTATGTTGTACAGGTATCGTGTTGAAAACTTTAGCCTGGGAACAAGTACAGCATGTTCCTCGCGATTATCGACGCGTGCTTCTGTATACAGTTGCTCGCTCAAGAATACGGCAACAGAACAGACGTCCTGATTAAGGACGGGAACCTCCGCCATATTTCCCTCCCTCAACGCTGGCACCTGCTACCTGGCTCAAGTTCCCGCGCTGAAACGGAACATTTTCTGAGAAGCGCCGTTGATACGCGAGAAGTTTCCGTAGCGGAGAAACACGGAAACTGATTTGCATAGCCGGAGAATACCGTCAATCTCCACTTCCCCTTCCAGCTACGTAATGAGAAAGCATTCGTCCCCGCTACAGACGCGCCAAATTACGGTATTACTAGCGAGGAGGAACTTCACACACGGTACCAAGCAGGCCATCGTTAGGGAATGTTTTTCACCAGAAATAATAAGAATTAGTAGGGGCAGGTGTTTTTCGCGAAACCACTTTCGTAATTTTGAATTTCACGTGCCTCATGTGTCTGTCCGCGAATCATGGACGTTCAATATAGGAGTACTTTATTACAATTAGCCCAGTAAAATAAGAACATGTCTTCTCATGTAGACGCGTGGCTAATAAACAAAGGAAGTTGTGGTTGTGGACGTAGAATATTTAAGTATAGCGTGAGCATAAATATTTTCACGAACAGTACATGGCCCTACTAATAAGTTAATATAACACCTTAACCCATTTACAGTTAAAAGTTACTACCAACCATTTTGACTGATTAGCTCACAAAAGTGTAGTATTATAAGCAAGGACATCACAAGATATAACACTTCCACAACCAAACACAAACGATTAATTCTTCTTCGAGGACGGCACAAATTTACTGGCGCTGAATACAAGGTTGAAGTGAGCTGCCTATATTCTCCACTACGGCAATATCACACGCGTAGGGATGTTGTGATACCACAAAAGTATCGATACCAGTATCGGTACTGATATCGGAAGGGTGGTATCGATACCCATTCCGATACTAGTATCGAAACAAAAGTATCGATACTAGCATAGATTAAACCGAGTAAAATGGTAACTGCTAAATTTATTTTTTATCAGTGATATCGAAGAAATAAACGATACGATAGTATCATTTATTTAAAAATAGAATTAAACATTTTTGCTGTAAATGAAAAAATGTGTTCTTCTGAATAACTTCTTAACTACACCTTCAGAATAAGACCTTACATAAGTCTCATATCAATAATTGCTAGTAGGGGAAAGTGGGGGAAATACGAACACCTAAGGGAAAACGTAAATAAAACAGTGGAATTTGATCACAGAGTTTCTTTATTTTTTAATTATAAAGTGTACTTATCTGTCTAACGAATTCACTAATCAACATTTATATTTGTTTAATAAATTGCAACATTATGAAAGAAAAACAAAACCCTTAGTGTTCGGTTTTACCCGACATTAGTCGGGTAAATACGAACACCAAGTGGGGTAATTACGAACTAACATTATTAACGACAGAGATCACATTTAAAACCCAAAGATGTTGACTGTCCGTCAGTACAACTCTCGTGAGCCCATTTTTTGCACACGTAGCACATAATCCAGTCTTCAGCCGGGGGGTTCTATATATTTATCTCTAAAAAATATACAAAAGTAGTCCTCATTTCCNAATCCAGTCTTCAGCGGGGGGATCTATATATTTATCTCTACAAAATATACAAAAGTAGTCTTCATTTTCCTTTTCGCCCTTCTCTTTGTTTGAAGGTTTCTTCTTACTATATTTCAGTCTTTTTATTTGGGTTTCTTTTTTTGGCATTTTTTCCGTTTTTTTCTTGATTTCAAAATATGTCAAGTCCAAGGGTTGGAGTCTGTGAGAGGTGTGTGGGGGCAGAGTTAGCATAATGATTCCATGATCTCTGCAGAGTGAGAATGCATCAAGACTTATATGACTCTCATGGTTATCTAAAATAAGCAAAAGGGGGTTTTCCTTTGAAGGCTTTGCATATGAAATAAAGTGGTGTAGCCAATCCACAAATAGGCTTTCATTTATCCATCCAGAGTCTGACACAGCCCCAACCATATTAGGGTTACTACCTTTTAGTAATTGTGGATTCATACGATTCCTTTTAAATATAAAAAATGGAGGAATGTATTGACCAGCTGCACTAAATGCACAAACAACTGTTGTTGTAAACCCCCTTTCAGCACTCGTTGCCTTACCAACTTGTTTCTGACCTTTTACTGAAACTATTCTCCGATTTCTTTGGACCGTTGATATACCTGTCTCATCGACGTTAAATATTTTATCAGGTTGAATATGATGTTTGTTTTGTATGGCCTTCAAATTATCATAACAAATTGTAACGTCAGTTTCATTGAACGCAGTGATACGATTCAGTGAAGTCGCCTCAGGTGTCCTCAGAGATATGCTNCCTCGTTGTTGAGAGCCACATAGATCTCTCAACTCGCAGTCATGGAAGTGGACAGATTGGACTGAATATCGTGTTACGAGTGATAAGGTGCTGTAATTGTGGACACAGTCAGCTCACGAAGTCATTGGCCAGAAGACGCTACTTACAAGCGTCCCATTGATCCACATTACACGGGCTGAAAGGCATGACTGGTCAGGCATTAGAAGAGTGTTAGCACTTTCAATACTGGGTAAAATTATGGACTGTAGTCATAACTCCTAACAAGTTAGATGCTAATCATCTATATGTGTCTGCGAGGAGGTAAACATTTCACTGGCTGTTGCACTTTGCCTACGCCACGTCTTCATTTTTCTTGCCCACTCAAAACTCCCCAGCTGTACCGACATATCTCTGTTATTTGCATGCTGTGTTGGACGGTGTGACCAGCTTCACGTGAACTTATAATACTAATACTATACATAACTGTGAATAGTGTTTGCAAGCTCATCATGCTTAGTAACGCATTGTAAAGCTGAGCTGTTTTGTTCGGTCGAATGATATCTTTTCAAAGAAAAATATTTAATTTCCTACTCCTCGCTTACCAAACTAAAGGGTTAAATTCAGTAGGTAGGTGAATATTTTAAATCTGAGGTAATACTAATAACTAAAGCCACGAGTATTTTCCGGATCAATTTGGCAGCAGGCTATAATTCACAGTCCTCTATACACTTGAAACATTATCGTTTGCTTAATGGTTGCTGCGATCAAGTGAGGCCTTTGTACAGGATTGCTCAAAGCTCACTTACACTGCTGTTACCTGCTTATTAATGGCTCGCAGTTAAACGGGACGTATCTAAAGAACTGGACGTATCTAAATAACTGTCGTCCAATCACAATAGTAGGAAAAAAGGACAAGTGTTTGAAGTCTATCTCGCCACCGAATGAATTCGCTAAATACTCGAGGCTCTATTAATAACTCTTTGCCTTATGGTTAGGAACACCCGAATTCGGCGAAAATATTTCCGCCCGTGCTAGATTTGAATTCCCTACGGGCAAAGTACAAGTTTTCTTGGGCTTATTGGCGGTGTGTCTTTCTGTGAAGACATTTTGTTACTTGACTGGTCAATCATAACTAGGCTACTCCGATACTGCACGTCTGTGATTATCGGTGCAGGCATCTAGACGTGAAACACGTAAATTATCCAATAACGAAAAAGATACAAGCTAAAGCGTTATGAAATACAACTGGTAATGAATTCTTTTCGCGAAAATCAGATGTCCCTGTCTATGTTGTACAGGTATCGTGTTGAAAACTTTAGCCTGGAAACAAGTACAGCATGTTCCTCGCGATTATCGACGCGTGCTTCTGTATACAGTTGCTCGCTCAAGGGTACGGCAACAGAACAGACGTCCTGATTAAGGAAGGGAACCTCCGCCATATTTCCCTCCCTCAACGCTGGCACCTGCTACCTGGCTCAAGTTCCCGCGCTGAAAGGGAACATTTTCTGAGAAGCGCCGTTGATACGCGAGAAGTTTCCGTAGCGGAGAAACACGGAAACTGATTTGCATAGCCGGAGAATACCGTCAATCTCCACTTCCCCTTCCAGCTAAGTAATGAGGAAGTATTCGTCCCCGCTACAGACGCTCCAAATTACGGTATTACTAGTGAGGAGGAACTTCACACACGGTACCAAGCAGGCCATCGTTAGGGAATGTTTTCCACCAGAAATAATAAGAATTAGTAGGGGCAGGTGTTTTTCGCGAAACCACTTTCGTAATTTTAAATTTCACGTGCCTCATGTGTCTGTCCGCGAATCATGGACGTTCAATATAGGAGTACTTTATTACAATTAGCCCAGTCAAATAAGAACATGCCTTCTCATGTAGACGCGCGGCTAATAAACAAAGGAAGTTGTGGTTGTGGACGTAGGATATTTAAGTGTAGCGTGAGCATAAATATTTTCACGAACAGTACATGACCCTACTAATAAGTTAATATAACCCCTTAACCCATTTACCGTTAAAAGTTACTACCAACCATTTTGACTGATTAGCTCACAAAAGTATAGTATTATAAGCAAGGACATCACAAGATATAACACTTCCACAACCAAACACAAACGATTAACTCTTCTTCGAGGACGGCACAAATTTACTGGCGCTGAATACAAGGTTGAAGTGAGCTGCCTATATTCTCCACTACGGCAATATCACACGGGTAGGGATGTTGCGATACCACAAAAGTATCGATACCATTATCGGTACTGATATCGGAAGGGTGGCATCGATACCCATTCCGATACTAGTATCGAAACAAAAGTATCGATACTAGCATCGATTAAACCGAGTAAAATGGTAACTGCTAAATTAATTTTTTATCAGTGATATCGAAGAAATAAATGATACGATAGTATCATTTATTTCTTCTATATACGATAGTATCATTTATTTCTAGGATAGTATAATTTATTAAAAAATAGAAAGAAACATGTTTGCTGTAAATGAAAAAATGTGTTCTTCTGAATAACTTCTTAACTACACCTTCAGAATAAGACCTTGCATAAGTCTCATATCAATAATTGCTAGTACATATTCCTAATTTTTGTTGTAATCATACTGTTTCACCCCCATCTGTACCCTCCATCATAATCATATTGACAATAAAATAAAGTCTCTACTTAAAAAGCACAAGTGGACGACGACCCTTTTAATGTAATGAATAAAACATGTGATTATTAAAAATTATCCAAATAAAAATTGGAAATAAACACAGAGTAAGCGTTGTATTTTTAGCAACTTGATTTCTCTAGTAAATAAATCAATATAAAGAAGACTTTCTTTTCTTTGTTTTTTATATTTTTTAATTGTTAGTTGATTTTTTTTATCTGTGACTGAAAAAGTTGTTTTGTTTATTTTAAATATTTTTGTACCTCAATTTGATTTTTTACCTTGTTGGATTTTTAGATCCTGAAGATGTTGTGTAAAGAAGCCAGCGAAACATGTTGAACAGAAAAATTAAATGCTGTAATACACTATAGTGTTTTATTTTTGTTTACGTTGCTAGTAAAAGCTAAACCTATTATGAGGTAAAACATTAACAAATATAAAGAAGCTTATATTGAGTTCAGCTGAGTATTGAAGCCAGGACATAGGAAAATATAAGAAAATTACTTTATAAAAACAACTTAATGGCTGTAATATTACATTTTATTTTAAACAGAAATTTATATTTAATTTATAAACAAAATTATTGTACAATTAAACTTAATTGTAACTATGTAAATAATTACACATAAAAAAAACTAAATAAACTTAACAACTAATTAAAATTTATAAAAATATTAAATTCATATCCAAATGTTTTCATCCTCACTATCACCTAAACAAACATAATTTTTCTAGACGTTTACCTAGAAGTAGATTTCTGTCTTTGGTCACTGTAGCTCCGGCTTTTGAGAATAACCTCTCCGCAGGCACCGATGTTGCCATTATCGACAAATATTGCCAATCTTCTTTATACAAATTTGGGAATACTGCTTTAACATTTTCCCAGTAAGAAAGAGGATGCGAGTTGAGAGGTAGTACCGGATTTGATAAATAGACACTAAACTCTTCAGTTTAAGTTTTGACTTGATTTTTCCTTGGCCATGGACCAGAACCTTGTGGTGGTGCCAAACATTATATCTATCCGCGCTCGCACTGCTCGCCTCTCTATCTGCCTCGTCAGAATAGCTGGAAGAAGTTTCAGCTGCAACTTTTTTCTTAAGGCAAGTAATCGCTTTTGCACAAGTTGCAGCATCATTAAAATGGATAACAATACAAACTGAATTCTTTTGCGCACCGCATTTAGTGGAAGAGATTATCCTCGGACAAGAGTGGCTTACAAGCCAAAATTGTATAATCGACTGCGGACAACAGCGCCTATATTTAGGCAAACATAATAGGTTGGCCATAAACTGGGAAGCCCCAATAAACCCGCAAAAACCACAAGAAATCTGCAGTGAGGAGGTAAACCACCAACTCGGAGTTGACCAACTTAGGTCATTATTGCGGATACTCAACACTCACGTAGCCGTATTCGAGCATACCGGCGGGTTAAATCAGACCACGGCCATTCAACATGAAATCTGGGTAAAAGATTCTCCCTCCATCTGCTGTCGTCCAGGCAACCTGTCCGCCTACCGCAGGCAAGTCATATTATATCAGGTAGCCGAGATGAAAGTGCAACGAATAGTGGAGCCAACTGACTCGCTATATAACGCCAGAGTGGTACTTGTGCCAAAGAAAGATGGTGAACTCAGTTTTTGTGTAAACTACCAGGCCTTAAACGATATCACTACTCTATAGCACCCCCAACTATAAACCTGGCGAATATGCTCCGCGACCTAGGGGACGCACGTATATTCTCCAATCTAGACATGCACAGTAGGTACTGACAAATCCCGGTACACCCAGTGTCCAGGAAATATATGGCATTTACAACCCCAGAAGCAGAAACCATGCAGTTTCGCATAATGCCCTTCGAGTTGAAGAATGCACTCGCTACTTTCCAACGACTGATGTCAGCAGTAGTTTTGACAGGCTATAGCGGCCAGTGTTGCCTAGCGCACCTGGACGATGTCATAGTGTATTCACGCACATGGGAAGAACACCAGGTACACTTGCTAAAAGTCCTGGAGTGCTTTGAACTTCATGGACTCATGTGCCGACTGGAGAAGTGCCACTTCGGGAAAACCCTGGTAGAATACTTAGGGCACATAATTACCCCGGACGGGAACTATCCAAAGCCAGAGAAAGTGAGACAGATTGAGGAGGCTAGAGTACCAACTAACAGGAGACAATTGAAACGTTTCCTGGGGTTATGCAATTGGCTCAGAGATTTTATAGCAGATGTCGCCCCCATTACGGCCCCCTCAATTAACTCCTACTCAAAACAACTCGCTGGAAGTGGACAGACAGACACGAAGAAGCATTCAGAATATTAAAGGCGCGATATGGAGACATAACCATACTACACCGGCCTAGGCCAGAATTACCCCTAATTTTACAGACTGATGCAAGCGGAGCCAGAATGGGTGCTGTCATATACATGGAACAGTCACAGAACCAGCGACGAATTATAGCATACGAGAGCACTAAGCTAAGCGAGACCGAACGCCGCTACCCCAGTAATGAGCAGGAGTTCTTGGCGGTTATTTGTGTAGTCCGCAAATACTGCTATTACTTCGAGGACCATTCATTCTCAGAACTGATAATAAGGCCCTTACATGGCTGAAAACCAAGAGTAACGAAAACGCAAAATTGGGTAGGTGGGCCTTATTTTTGATGGAATTCTCATTCAACATCGAGCATTGCCCAGGCTCAAACAACGAGTTGCCCGATGCCTTATCCTGCGGACCACAAATGCCCAACCAGGAGACAGGAACCGACGAATAAGAGCGAATGCTGCCCCCCTCACCACCAAAACTCCAATGGCCAGATGACGTGGAACTACAGCTAATAAAGTTCCATGAAAACAAAGATATGTTACAAGACCAACAGCAGGCCGACCCCAAATTACAGGAGTTAATGAGGAGATAGCCAAACCGGTACGAGGGAAGAGATGGCATAATCTGGGCGAGACCGCACCCACAATCAGATAAATGGAAAATCTGGGTCCCCCATGAGCTACGAACCAGTATATGTGAACATCACCATGATCACCCCCACGCAGGACATCCGGGTTTTCACGAGACCTTAAGGGCCCTAACCACCAGATACACATGGCATGGAATTAGTTGAGATGTGAGGGAATATGTCGCCAGGTGCCGGATTTGTGAAAACAAGGCCTACCTTACACCGAAGATGCGATACACACCCCGTCGGCAGAAAACACCATGGACCCACATTGCAGTCATATATCATGGGCCCCTACCCATGCACACCCCGAGGAAAGAGATACCTCCTAGTCGTGACAGACCAGTTCTCCAGGTAGACAGAGACATTCCCATTACCCAACCATGAGGCCAACACGATTATCTGGCAAATTACGCGAGAGGTTTTTCCACGATGGGGGTATCCGAAATGTGTGTTAACCGACAATGGAGCCCAGATTACATGAAGAAAATGGACGAAAGTGTAGGAAACATGGAGGCCGGAAAACTGCCTGACTCCAGCATACCACCCACAGGCCAACCCTACCGAACACCTGAATCAGGAATTAAAGAAGAGTATACGCATAAGAATGGGCACGAATCATACTCAATGGAATGTACAACTTCCTGAAATCCGGTATACATTGCGACGTCGGCACAATGACACAATTGGAACTTTTCTCAGCCATCTCATACTGGGATACAACCTCTCCCGACCTGAGGAGTGGCAGTGGGAAATTTAACCTGAACCTTAACAGAACTTCCCGCCCCCGAAGAAATACGAAGAGCGGCGATCAAGAAAACAGGGGCAGCTCAGAGAAACCAACAACGGTATATCCGGCGTAAAAACCCAGAACAAGCAACCATCGGACACCACTTGCCCGAAGGTAGTCACGTATTAATATGAAAACATCCTTGAGCCGAGTCAGCAATAAATTCTGTGTGGGATTTGCACCTAAATGTCGAGAGACAGGGGAATGTGTATTAAGTCGAAGACGAGATGGGCAATATAAGGAAGGTGCCACAGAACCAGATACACCCTATAACCGAACCCTACACCAATGGTCCCACAGGAATTACAAAGGACAGCCCAGAGGAAACCCGCAGTGGGTCACTAGGTCGCCGGACGATGGACAAGGTCGCGGGAAGAGAGGGTAAAAACGATAAGCCGGTCGTTGCCCCTACACTCTATCTCATTGTCTCAAGGGCGCACAGGCCACTGCACCTCCCGAGTCCGAAACACCAGCAGCTTACCCGGCTAAAAATACGCAGGCGCCAGACAAAGCGAGAGGAAGCGGATGTGCGAGCTAAGAAGACGAAGTGAGAGAAAGCAGACAGGCGAGTGAAGGAGAAGGTACGTGCGAAGAAGAAGAAGTGGGCGAAAGCGGATGGGTGAGCGAAGGGGAATAGGCGAGTGGGAGAAAGGGGGAGGACAGCCGAAGAAAGGGAGGGCGAGAAAGCGAAGGGGAGCAGGAAGTAAACATGGAAGAGCTAGAAGGTGTAAACAACGAAGAAATAGAAACCGCGAGTGAAATAGCAGGGAATATATGCCGTAGGATGAAACAAATGACAGGTATGGCGCAACCCCAAGAGAGTTAGCACCAACAGAGAAACGAACCCGAGAAAAGATCCGAGAGGCGATGATGAACCGGGGGACAGCAGCCGACCCGAGGACGAGGGCCAGCAGCAGCCTGGAGCGGGCCAGGACACCTTGATGAGAAGATGGTAACGCAGACTTCCCCCTGCACGCTGTCAGGAATCCAGTGTGGTGAGAAACGCCCCATAGTCCGCCGGGGAACGAGGCCAGGAGAGTACAGCCTTGGCGCACCTGCAGAGTCCGAGAGGAACCCGGTCTCTACCGGGAACATTGCAAGTACAAACCATGTGAACCATGCCTACCTCCCCAGTGACAGACTGTGTGACATGAGGTAAGTGTTTTTTTCTCATGTCACCAGCTGAGAGACAGGGCTGGTATACGGGAACTTAAGTGCACCTAAGTGTTTTTTTATTTTTTACCTGTGTAGCCGAGTATAATGTGTGAGACGCCGGAACGTAAGTGCTGCGAGTAATAAGGGCAGGAGGTCCAGAGCCTAAATGGCCAGATGCCTATACCTGAGTTTGCTAAATGTAGAAGGTAAGAATATAGGCCCTCAACTGAATTGGAGTGTGTATATTTGGATGGGGCGAAAGTGTGTTTATATTGCCAGGGTGTAAAATAGTTTTTTTAAAAATATACTTCCACTGCTGAAAGATGCCAGAGAGGCAGGATAAGGTAAGGGTTTTATTTTTCTGTTTTTTCTTGACAAGGCTGTGAGCTGTCCCTTAACAGTAAAACGTATCATGTGTAAGTAGCGATAGGTTAAGTGTGTGTTTGCTTCCGCCTACCGGAAGAACATTTGTAAAAACAGCAGTGTGCCAGAAATGAGCAAGGACAGAGTTTCCCAGCCTAGGAGAAAAGAGGGTTTTCATTTGTACGGCCTGCGTGCCGACGTAAATGAAAATACCTGTCACAAAAATGTAAATGCTGTCAGGCAGTTGTGCAAATTACCGGTCATATGCCATAATTTATTGCCTACATGCATGAAAGTCCCCGATTTGCAAGGGCGACAGAAGCACAGACAAACAATTAAGTACTCGGAGTGATCACTCTAGGGAATGTTGTATAACTGTGTAAGCCTGTAGAAATGTTTGTAACCCTGTAAGAAAGTGTGTAATTACTGTATGAAGTCCGAGATGTGGCACCAGGTTTATGTGTGTTTAGCGAGTTCAAATAGTTGATCGGCCAGCGAAGAATTTGGAAAATAATTTGTACAGTGTAAGTAATCATGCCTCCGGCAAAATGTGTAAGCAGAGCCAGAGTGTTAGACCTTTCTTGCACACAGGAGGCTAGCTAGGTATGAACTGCATTGTGCGCATCCTTGGTTAACAGGAAGAAGAGGGGACAGGAGGAAGGAGAAGAGTCGAAGTGGAGAGGAGTCACGGCTGTCGTATGTGCACGAGACATGGAGTGCGAACGTAGTGAAAGCCACAGCACAGAACGGGAGCTATAGAGATGCAACAGAAAACCGAAATTTTGGCACGGATTGTGTCAGCGCCGAAGATACAGGTGGGGATTTGACGCATAACACATATTGGAAGTATGCGTTAGAAGCGGCACTGTCACAACCCTCACCCCGCGAGCTTAAACCAGTATAGGGCCTCTCGGATGTTACCCTTTAACGCGTGCCAAGGTCAAGCCGAGGGGGAGTAGCACTTTCCGCCCATGGGCCTCTCTGCCACCTCCTCTAGCAAACCGCGTGAAACTTGTACACACCTAAGAAATGACGAGATATGCTGGCGATTTCCGCCCACAAGATATTTTAAAACACTTGCTGAAGGGTGATACGCACCGAGAATAAGCTGACAGCATATGGCAGGAGTAACTGGCCCACACCATTCCCTGGCCCCTCCACCAACAAGAGGCCAACGCATGGATGAAGTGTTCATTATTCAAAGCCTTCCTCCACCCCCTCTCCCAACAAGGGATGCACATGTATTCATCTAGGGAGGGCGCCAAGAGAGTTTAAAAGCCTCTTTGCGGGGAGAGTGGGGTCAGTTGAATCAGGTCAGTTGAACCAGAAGTTCGCGAGAGTAAGGCGGAGCGTCATGGGAGAAGAGAGTCATGGAGGCATACGTCGAGAAGCGAACCCTGAGCAGCAGTCGTGGAGAGACGGCAAAAAAACTAGCGCCTTTCTAAGGCCGCCCGAAGCGCCGGATTTCAGTCAGCCGACAACAGACCAAGAACTACAAGCAGAGCTAAGTATCAAGTCGTCGACCAAAGAACACCTCCCCCCCCAAGACGCCGCCTAGAGTTGGGACAAATACGCTAATTAGGGTACCACTCAGATTTGTGTCTGTATATTGTAATTTCGCTACAATACAACCACCAGTAACTCGAAACCCCGAAAGACTACCTTATTGAATTACCCCATTCAACACCCAAGACACCTTATAGTCTGTGCCATTAAACATTAACTGAGATCCTATGACCCACAGGTGGGGAATAGGGTCAAAGTTTTATTTAAGCTCTAGTACATGTTTAAGTAATGGCTGGGGACTTGCAAAGTTGGCGTTATTTTTTCGCTGCAGGCTGAACTCCAACATGTTGAATGCTGGTTTAGCCAATAGTAAATTCTCGACGGTAAATTATCGATCGCTTCACTGCACCAATCTGCAGTGAAGCGATCACACTTGTAAATGACGCTGTACAGTTGCCTGTAACCAATTGCATCGCGAAAACTGCTCAATTAGGTATAATGCAGTGAAGCATAGCTTGTTTCTAAATAATAACGCGAATTTTACATGTCTCTAGTAATGGCAATGACGAGTATCATTTTCCTTCAAATCCGAAAATAGGTTTGCCTGCTGTATGGATTTACTTATCGCTGTTTCAAATATTATTTACTTATGAAATTTAAAATGAAACCAAAGGCGAATTACACAGTTAGTTTTAGAGAATATTTCTTTCGATACACTGGAGAGTTAAAAAATTGTTTTGAGAGCTCTAGCCAAACAACCCTACACTGCGAGTAATTTTAAATAATTTTTATATAAAGCATACATTTAACATTTACGTAGTTCTTTTATATCTGTTAAAAAAAATTTAAATTTTTCTCTTTTCAACGAAAATATAAAATATTTTCAGAAAATTATAAATTAAGATTAAAAAACATAAAATAATCTTGGTAACTTTAACAATCTTACACTCTGAACACTTAGCGAAATTACGCTTAGAAATTGTTGCTTGAAACACGCTATATATGTGTGAAGAGATGAACATTTGATTGGCCGTTGCCTATTGCTTTCAACAAGTTGTTAACGGTGTTGGACCCCGATAAATTAATTATTTTATAATTGTACCAAACGTTGTTCAGCATGTCCGCATTGCATGTGAGGAAATTTTCCTCAAATAGAAAATGTTTACACTTTATGTTTTTTGAATAATATGATGTCAAATACAAAATTCTTCTGTTTTGTTGCAGCCATAATAACGAATACTAAATAAGTTGTGCAGATGAAAAAAATTACTACATAACCTAATGCCTTCGGTTACTGATTGACATATATGTAAACACAAAATAACAGTTTATACTTTATACATTAAAACAACGTTAAAAAAATGCAAAAATACCTTTACATTTAACATTTTTTCTCATATATATATGGTTTGGTTTTTGGTGAAATACATATGTATCACGTGGTAGCCCATAGGATCCGTTTACATAGTAAATTTTTTCATCTGTACAACTTAGTTAGTATTTGTTATAATGGCTGCAACGAAACAGAAGAATTTTGTATTTGGCATCGAATTATTCAAAATATATAAAGTGTAAACATTTTTTATTCGAGGAAAATGTCATCGTATACAATGCGTACAAGGTGAACTATGTCTGGTACAAATATAAATTGATTAATATTTTTTTGGGTTGAACACCCTTAAAGCTACGCCATGTTTAAGGACGTGAACAGGTTCAAGTCCACTTAGAACAGCAGCGAACGGAATAAACAACGTTTATAAGTTTATACATTTCATTATTGTATTCGAAGGTCAAGTGGCGTCACAGAGTACTTACAGAATACAGAGGTGAAATTGTGGCGTGTACTGAGAACTGCAACCACACACACCAGCAAAATAGCTTCACCGGCCAGAAATATGGCGGAACGTCGTTCACCGGTCACCTCCTACACACCAACTTGCCAGATGGCAGCCCAACCAATAAAGATTATTTTAAAGCGTGCAATAGCCAATAAAACTATAGGCACTTTCCCACAGCTTCGCGTAACCAATCAGTGACCGAGTTTGCTTACACGAATGGAACCGCCGTGCCATTTCGCTTCTGTATATTTGCCTTCTCTCTGACGCTGGTTTTCAGTCCGGTGATGTATTATTGAGGGACGGATTTCTCATTTTACGCTCCTTGCTTACTAGTCTTCAGAGTGAAATAATATTAATGTATGTTATTTTAAAAAGCCCGGCAATATAATCAAGCGACTGCCAACATGGCTTGAGACCCGGAATTTTCGCGGATTCATTCAGCAACAAGCTAGACTCTACAATCCTTTGTGCATTCGAGCATAAGTTGGTTGTTCGCTGGCTGTTGCTCCAGTTTAAACCCAGATCAGGTAGCACGGGATTCGGTTCTTATTTCCTGTACGGGTCCGTTATTGGTTGAAAGTCGTTCGGGGCGTGTCTAACAAACTATGAACCAATGGAAGCACAAACCCATATGTACACGTGGATGCAGTTTAACTTGCCCTCAGACGAATCCGCAAAATTTCCGGGTCTCTACATATGGCATACGAACACCGTGCTGGGAGTGTTAATCCCTCCGGGACAGAAGCAAGCGTCGATTGCAGGCGTTTGGAGGCCATAGTGGGAAAATACGGGTAGAATTCTCATACGAGCTTCGCAGAAATAACTTGCACCGCATTTGTGTGCACTTATTTTCATAATATTTTGCATGAGAACTATTTATTACTAGGAATTATCAACTCGCCTATTTTCTCACCAATTTTATTTATATGAGTTCTAAACGAAATGTTATAGTTTATAAATCAAGTACAAGTAACATTTCTATTTAACCTAAAATGAGAGTGGTTAAGTTGAATTGAGAGATTTTGGCTGCTCTTAACAATTTGTTCTTCGGAGCCGATGAGTGTGAAATGAGATGAGAATGGAGCAGTGCCGGAAAGCTAGGGAGGGGAAAACGGGAAATCCCCGAGAAAACCCGTCGACCAGTGGCATCGTCTGGCACGATTCCCACTTCCGAAAATCTCGGAGTGTCCGGGCTGGGGATTGAGCACTGTTCGACTAGGTGGAAGGCGAGTATGCTAACCGCTGAGCCACCGCGGCCCGGATATTAAGGACAGGCTTGTTGAAAATGCAAACACACTCGTACATCACCTTTCACCATGTGATTTTGACAGTTGCGCTGGTGGTGGCAGAGTTAATTTTGAGGACCGGCGACAAAAATCTAAATATCTGACTAGGTCACGTGTAGTCCGCAGTGTAGGTGGCGACATTCTCGCCCCAGGACGTACCTAAGTCACGGACATTGTCCGGCCCGTGTGTGCTTGTTAGCGAGCCCCGGCGAGTCGACGGAAGGACTGGCGAGTTCCTCAAAGGACTTCCGGCGAGCCCTCCTCCGGAGGCAATGACGTCATCTAGCGCGGGGCGTGCGACTTAGCAAGCGCCCTCCGGCACTCAAGCACTTCCGCTACTTCACCCGCGGATTGAACTCGTAACACCATACTCGTAGGGGCCACGGTGGTGTAGTGGTTAGACTACTCGCTTCCCACCTAGGCGAACGGGGTTCGATTTCCGGCGGGGTCGCTCCCGGATTTTCGCATGTGGGAATCGTGCCGGACGGTGCCGCAAGTCGGTGGGTATTCTTGAAGATATTCCGTTTCCCCCGCCCTTGCATTCCGGCGCTGCTCCATACTCACCTCGCTTCACCCTCATCGGCTCTCAAGATCTCGATTTTAGGAGNATTCCGTTTCCCCCGCCCTTGCATTCCGGCGCTGCTCCATACTCACCTCGCTTCACCCTCATCGGCTCTCAAGATCTCGATTTTAGGAGCCGCCCAAACCTCTTCACTGACTCACACACTACATTCAGAAAGATTCGTAATCACTAGCGCCACCCGATTTTCTCGAAAATAACACCACGGAAATAACTTGTGGGCAGGCACACAAGACCCGTAGAAGTTGAAACCAACGGATCGCGCAAGTGGATCGCTGTCAAAATGATATTAAATTTAACTTGACGAGAAATCTTTTCGCGAAAATCTGGTGCTCCTAGAAATCACCGATGGCCGGAGGAATTTCTCCTGAAGGACTATAAGATAACACGATAGATTGCATTGTTAACAGGAATTCCAAGTAAATAATTTAAAACTGCTAAAGGTTACGTCTGGCCACAATGAAGCATTGCAATGCCCGGTTAAGTCCATTCACTGTTACTTCCAACTTTTTTGAAGCCCTGCTGAAGTTCTACTTCCATGATATTTCTCCACCTCATGCAAACAAAACTTAGAAAATTACACCAGAAGGCCAACGCACTGCATTCGTGCGCACTAAGTGTAATAATATTTTGCATAATAATTTTTTCTTACTAGGCATTACTAACACACCCATTTTGCCTGTGTCTGTTCATATTAGTTATAAATGAAATATTGTAATTTGTAGATAAAATTTAAGTAAAAGTTTAATTTAACCAAAAATAAGGTAGTTTTGTGTTAACACGAGTATAAAACGATTGCCATGCATGAGATGTTAAGGAAGCAACCAAACACGTCATACATGGGATGTTTTTTCAAAGGTTTGACTCAAAAAGTGTGAAGAAACAGCGAATAGACTATAGCAAAATTTCTCGCAAATTAGATATGCAACCTTAGGATATTATTACATGCGATGAAAGTGGATCAAACCACTATGTACTTTTTACCCCCCTCCCCACAAAACCAGTAGAAAATGCTGCGCAGGAAAGCCCTAAAATGCTGTTTTTATAAAAACAAATGGAGTGCCGAGTTGATAGCATCCCAATAAAATATCCTGTCATACGTAAAAGGTAATACATTTTAGATTCCTCATTTCAGTTAATATAAAAACACAAATATTTTCAACTACAGTAATTATGGTTGAGGCTTTATAAAGTCTTTTAACATCCTATAGCAGCGCCACTGTGTCTTAGGACTTGGGAGCTCCGCCAATGTCAGGCCTCTTCTCCCCGGGAAAGGAAACAATTGGACGACGGTGGTACTACAGGTGGGAGGGAGTGCCTGCAGATTGGTCTGCCCGCCTGACAGCTACCTGTGGTTGGTAATTTGCAAGTCGTTCTGCCTCTCTCTTTCACTTGGGTAGGCGGAGCCAAGTCCGTTCTTAGGCGGGCGCGACTGTAGCAAGTATTAAATAAACAATGAAACCACCTATACTCGTGAGTATTTTGTTTCAATTGGCAGAGAAAATTTATTTTTTAACGTAATCCGAGTTAGACTCGAGTATATTGTTCTAAATATTAATTCGCCAGTCAACTGATTAACCTTCAGCGGCAACATTAAAAAAAAAATAAGGCACTGATAACTGATGAGTCCACTTTCATTTAAATATGTGTAAGTACATTTTAGTGAAGTTCTTAAAAGCTTAGATGGTAGGTAGGGGTTGACGTCACATTGCCCGCAATATCATTAGAGATGAAACCAGAAACACGCGAGACAGTAAAAAGGCAATTATAATACACGAGTGACTTACTCAGTATTTGAATTCAGACAAATTCGTAAAATTCAAATAGCTTGCAANATTCGTAGGGGCCACGGTGGTGTAGTGGTTAGACTACTCTCCTCCCACCTAGGCGATCGGGGTTCAATTTCCGGCGGGGTCGCTCACGGATTTTCGCATGTGGGAATCGTGCCGGACGGTGCCGCTGGTCGGTGGGTTTTTCTTGAGGATATCCCGTTTCCTCCACCCTTACATTCCGGCGCTGCTCCACACTCACCTCGCTTCACCCTCATCGGCTCTCAAGATCTCGATGTTAGGAGCCACCCAAACCTCTTCACTGACTCACACACTACATTCAGAAAGATTCGTAATCACTAGGGCCACCAGATTTTATCGAAAATAACACCACGGAAATAACTTGTGGGCAGGCACATAAGACCCGTAGAAGTTGAAACCAACCGATCGCACAAGTGGATCGCTGTCAAAATGATTTGAAATTTAACTTGACGAAAAATCTTTTCGCGAAAATCCGGTGCTCCTAGAAATCACTGATGGCCGGAGGAATTTCTCCTGAAGGACTATAAGATAAAACGATAGATTGCGTTGTTAACAGGAATCCCAAGTAAATAATTTAAAACTGCTTAAGGTCACGTCTGGCCACAATGAAGCATTGCGACGCCCGGTTAAGTCCATTCACTGTTACTTCCAACTTTTCTGAAACCCTGCTGAAGATCTACTTCCAAGATATTTCTCCGCCTCATGCAAACAAAACTTAGAAAATTACATCAGAAGGCTAACGCACTGCATTCGTGCGTACTCAGTGTAATAATATTTTGCATAAGAATTTTTTCTTACTAGGCACACCCATTTTGTCTGTGTCTGTTCATATTAGTTATAAATGAAATATTGTAATTTGTAGATAAAAATTAAGTAAAAGTTCAATTTAACCAAAAATAAGGTAGTTTTGTTTTAACACGAGTATAAAACGATTGTCATGCATGAGATGTTAAGGAAGCAACCAAACACGTCATACATAAGATGTTTTTTCAAAGGTTTGACTCAAAAAGTGTGAAGAAACTGCGAATAGAGTATAGTAAAATTTCTCGCAAATTAGATAGGCAACCCTAGAATATTATTACATGCGATGCAAGTGGATCAAATCACTATGTGCTTTTTAACCCCTTCCCCCTCAACCCGTATAAAATGCTGCGCAGGAAAGCCCTAAGATGCTGTTTTTGTAAAAACAAATGGAGTGCCGAGTTGATAGCATCCCAATAAAATATCCTGTCATACGTAAAAGGTGATAAATTTTGTATTCCTCATTTCAGTTAATATAAAAATACAAATATTTTAACTACAGTAATTATGGTTGAGGTTTTATAAAGTCTTTTAACATCCTATAGCAGCGCCGCTGTGTCTTAGGACTTGGGAGCTCCGCCAATGTCGGGCCACTTCTCCCCGGGAAAGGAAACAATTGGACGACGGTGGTACGGCAGGTGGGAGGGAGTGCCTGCAGATTCGTCTGCCTGCCTGCCAGCTAGCTGTGGTTGGTGCTTCGCAAGTCGTTCTGCCTCTCTCTTTCTCTTGGGTAGGCGGAGCCAAGTCCATTCTTAGCCTTGCGCGACTATAACAAGCATTAAATAAACAATGAAACCACCTACACTCGTGGGTATTTTGTTTCAATTGGCAGAGAAAATTAATTTTTTAACGTAATCCGAGTTAGACTCGAGTATATTGTTCTAAATATTAATTCGCCAGTCCACTGATTAACCTTCAGCGGCCACATTAAAAAAAAAGGAGGCACTGATAACTGATGAGTCCACTTTCATTTAAATATGTGTAAATACATTTTAGTGAAGTTCTTAAAAGCTTAGATGGTAGGTAGGGGTTGACGTCACATTGCCCGCAATATCATTAGAGATGAAACCAGAAACACGCGAGACAGCAACAAGGCAATTATAATACACGAGTGACTTACTCAGTATTTGAATTCAGACAAATTCGTAAAATTCAAATAGCTTGCAANAAGGCAATTATAATACACGAGTGACTTACTCAGTATTTGAATTCAGACAAATTCGTAAAATTCAAATAGCTTGCAATAAACTGCACCACGGAGGTAGGATTCGGACCATCAATTTCGGATATAATCAGTATAATGTTTTGAATGATAAGGTTCACTAACCTGAAATATTTGCACAGCCATCATTTTTAAATAAGTATCTGAGTCACTAAAAACACATAAGTTTACAAGTTCTACTATAATGCTACTTGTGTGAAAAAGTTGGTGGAAATCGGTTGATTGGCACCCGAGATAAGGCATAAAATCCTTATTTTCTAAATAGGTGCTATCTTACAAAACAGTATAAAAAAGGTTCTTTATATTATTCATCTAATAGATACTGTCAGCATAAAGTTTGGTTGAATTTGGTTAAATGGTTAAATAGATATGCCAAATGTATCAAAATATTTGTATGGCCGTCATTTTGAAAATCAGTGCCTGACCCCACTTAAATCATGTAAATTTACCTGGCCTTCTGTAGGTGGGCAAAATTTGGTAGAAATTAGTTGAATTATTCCGGAAATATGGCAAAATGTTCATTTTACTCACCTGACACTACTTTACAAAAATACGGCAAGAGCACATCGCTGCATGCATTAATTACGCTTCTAATTAACACCATTTGCGTTAAAATTTTGGTATGAATCGGTTGATTAATCCTCGAGAGATGGTATAAAACCTCCATTGTTCATGTGACGATCTTCATAAATAGAGAAAAAAAAAAGTTTATGTATTAGCACATTCCATGATTGTTATACATATTATATAAAAAGTTAAATATAATTATGTACATAGTATCGTTGATATAGCACGCCGAGCTAAAATGTTTGTGTGAGCGCCATTCAGAAAATAAATATACACACCTAAAACATAAATTTATATGGCCTACCACAGTACAACTTTTTCGTCAAATTTGAAAGAAATCGGTTGATTGTTTTACGATTTACGAAATAAAAACTGCATTACTTCATGTGGTGTTATCTTCTAAAATGTGGAGAAATAAGACTTTGCACAGAAAATTTTGTTGGTATAACTGATACTGTCAGCTTACAAATTTCAATTGAAATTTTTTTTGCAGTTTCGTAGATAAAACATTTTGAGCTAAAATGTTTACATGACCGCCATTTAGAAAATATTAGTGTCCAACACACTCAAAATTTATCAGTTTACATGGTCTGCCATAGTGCTATTCGTAATCAGGTGTTTTTCGGAGATATTGTGTAATTTTAATTTGCATGTAATACCATTTTACAAAATTGTGTACAAAAGTGATTTTACGTGGACATATTTGATGGTTTTAATATATACAGCCAGCATAGAAAGTTTCATTGGAATAAATTACATTGTTTCGATAATTTAACATATAAAACTAAAATAGCTGTATGGCCGCCATTTTGAAAATATGTTTTTGACATACCTAAACAAGCCAGTTAACATTACCTACCATAGTACTACATGTTTGTCATATTTGATAGGAATCCCTCTACTGTTTACCGAGATATTACACAAAAAGTTAATAATTAATGTAGTGCTATCTTATGAAATTGAGGCCAAAAGTGGTTGTTTATTTGCTTATATGATGCTTGTAATAGATACTGTAAGTATACGAAATATGGTTGAAATTGGTCAAACGGTATGGTAGTTATAGCAATTAAACCTAAAATATTCGTATGGTCACCATTTTGAAAATAAGTACCTTACATTTAATTACTTACATTTACCTGGCCTATAATAATGTTACTTACATGCCAAATTTGGCGAAACTTGGTTCAGTAGTTTTCGAGTTATACGTAAAAGCTTAATTTTTTAATGTGGCACCATCTTCCAAAATGGAGGAATAACAAGATAATTTTCCTTTAAATTCAATGCTTACACCTTTTGCTGTCAGCATACAAAACGTGATTTAAATCGGTTGAATAATTTTGGAGATATGACAAATAAAATTANTACACCTTCTGCTGTCAGCATACAAAACGTGGTTTAAATCGGTTGAATAATTTTGGAGATATGACAAATAAAATTCAATTTAAAAATGGCCGCCATTTTGAAATTAAATGCCCGGTGTGGTCAAAAACTATAAAACTCAGGTGTAATTACTTAGTACTATATGTGTACTGAGTTTGGTGTAATTAAGTTAACGCGTTCCAAAATTGTGGGATGGCAGGGGGGCGGTACACACACGGATGTACACACACAGACACACCTTCATACACACATCCACACACACCTCCATACACACAGCAACACCTCCATACACACACACACATACACACGCAGACACACAGACAGGAACGTGATCTTATAAGCCCTTCGGAAAATAGGCTAAAAANACACACACACACATACACACGCAGACACACAGACAGGAACGTGATCTTATAAGCCCTTCGGAAAATAGGCTAAAAAACGAACACTTCTTTGACTTACTGGTTAGACACCACACGTTGATCGAAAGAAACGGCCTAATTTTTATAGACATAAGTGTGTTACTATGAAGGCAGTTTTTACTCCTGTGTGAATGAAAAATGAAACGAAACGATATGAGTTGGCACAACTCTAAATTGTGGACTTTAAAGAAAACAACTGAGACGCCTCTTACCTTTCTCCTTTTGCTGCACCACCCCTCTCCCACATGTGCCTATAGTACATTTAGCCCTGCTAAAGTTTTATTATCAGGACATTCTTCCGCCTCATGCATACAATGCTTAGCAAATTACACCAGAGGGCCAACGCACCGCATTCGTGCGCGCTCGGTGTAATAATATTTTGTGTAATTACTATTTCTTACTAAGAATTACCAAAACACATATTTTCTCTCTGTTTTATGCTGGCGTGAATGGGTACTTGTTCGCAGTAGACGCTACCATCTCACCTCGGCATTCTTAACTCTTTCATTCCCACATTGATTTATAATTTATGATGTTGCGAATAAGAAATTTTTTGATGCGCGCTGTACTTTAGCTGGCAAAGAACTTGCTTCGTTATCACAACCAATAAGCTGCAGTCTTTGTGCTTGGTGATCAGTGATAGGCACACGTCATAACGTAGAGCAGTATCATGGTTTAGGAATCAGCTACACACAGGGAAAATCATTGGGCACTGGGCCTCGCAGAGTACAGCACCGGTCAAATATAAGCGTCCATTGCAACATGTTGACGGTTATTTACAATGGGCACGAAAAGTACTCTGTGGCTTGAGCCCGGAAATTAATTTGGGACTGAATGGTTTAAGAGTGAAGCGCAACTTGCTTTTCTGGGACCAGCCTACTGGAAGAGGGTTGGCGACGGTGATCGAAGTTAATTCTCGAGTGGCTCTCGACCCGCCTAAACTGACGAGGGTCTCCGGCGGGGATTGGGGTTAATCCCCCCTGGAAGGACAAATTCCCTGAAACGGGCGCCAAGATTTCCGACTCCTGGCAGCGCGACGGGGCCGTGCGAAGCTCGCAGATTCGTTTTAGAGCTCGTGGAACGTAAAGCAACGCCAAACAAACTAACCGAAGTCTACGTGTTTCCGGAAACGTGCTTTATCGCAACTCTGTTTCGCACCAACTCCTGTATCGACGCAAACGAGGCCAATCGGATAAGGATATGATTCCATGCAAGTGGGAGGGGGAGGGGGGAGGTGAATAAGGGCGCTCTAGTCCCTCCCTTAAAGCCTGATCTTACACTGCATGCAAAAAGATTATTTTTTGGAGCCAAGTACACGGTTAATTATTGATGCAGTATTAAAAGCATACACTTAAAGTTACTGGAAAATTAAAAATATATTTAGATAGCTTGTCCACTTACTACTAACATTTCGCACACTAAATGCAATACCATCGTAATAAAAAAAATTAGAGTTTGGCAATGTGTCTGAAAGTGGAAAATATATATCACTAGACAGTGAAATATTGTCTCAACGTTCTATTTACTTTTATATATAATAATACACAATACTTAAAAAATATATATGCTAAGTTGCTTGTACAATAACTATGTTTTGTGGAGGGCTTTTTTCTAATTTTGTTTTACTTACTGTAAACGATTTAAAAATTATTTCACCTTAGAGTCGCTACTTTACCTTGCTCTCTCTAACGTGAATTTCGTAATTTATTTCTGTGACATGCAGGATAGACTTAAAACAAGTGTACTGTAGTGATAATTTTAAATTTGTACCACAGGGATTTTCATACGCCCTGGATAGGGCGTATAAGCCAGTAATAAACCCGAATAAATAATGGAACTTATCACATGCAACCAAGTGGAATTAAAAAATTTACTTGCACCATAGCAGCAGACAATGAATGAACAATTGTGGTACGAGTATGAAAATACCTAAAAAAAAATACACCTCTTGCATCCGGCTGGGGTCGGACCCACGACCTCCTGAACGGGAATCAGATATCCTACCGTTGACCAACCAGGCTTGGGCCAGCGGGGATTCTTGGAGAGAAAGAGAGAAAGCGTTAGCTAGAGAAATATATTTGTGTGCCGCATAACCGCTCACTGAGAGAAACGTTTGTTCAAGCTAACAAAATACTTATTTGCATAGAGTCAAACATATATTTAGTTGTACTAACAAAATACTTTGATGAGTAAACAAAAATCGAAAAGCAACAAAATTAATTTTGTTTAGCTAACAAAATACACGCTTGAGACCTCTGTTTGACCGAAATAAATTAAACTGACAACAAAATAAGTTGTTGAATGAATTGTAGACATTTGTTGCGCACTCAATTAAATTTCCTTNGAATAAATAAGACCTCTGTGTTTGACCAAAATAAATTAAACTGACAACAAAATAAGTTGTTGAATGAATTGTAGACATTTGTTGCGCACTCAATTAAATTTCCTTCGTTCGAAAATACAGTTCCGGAATTTATTGGTGTTTTTTTGTGACAATTAGGATAGTCGTGGTATTTGCTAGTGCATTTATTTATCCTGAATACNTTCGTTCGAAAATACAGTTCCGGAATTTATTGGTGTTTTTTTGTGACAATTAGGATAGTCGTGGTATTTGCTAGTGCATTTATTTATCCTGAATACTAGCGTAGGCTGTAAAACTTGAAATATTTATTTGCGCACGTCGAACAGTATGTGAAATGCAAGTATTTAGAAATATTCCAATATCATCAGTGAGCGTAGTCACTTAGGCCAAGGTCACTAAGGTGTAGTGCTCACGCGCGGTTTACCCGTGTTCGAATCTCGGTCAGGATTACCATTTTTTTATATTAACCGAAACTCTTTAATTTACGTAGAGCCAAACAAATCCTCAGTCACACCAACTAAATATTTGTTTGGGGCAACCAAATAAGAACAAAAATAATTTGCTTTAAACATCAAAATATTGCCATTATACAAACGATTAATTTGGTTGCGTCAAACAAACTTTGTTTGATTCAAGAAAACATTTTCCTGCAGCGCCGATGAGGGTGGAAAGAGTTGGAGGTGGCGCANCAAACAAACTTTGTTTGATTCAAGAAAACATTTTCCTGCAGCGCCGATGAGGGTGGAAAGAGTTGGAGGTGGCGCATAGAAGGAATGCAGTGACTGTAGAGAGGTTGTAACCCAAGAAAGAAAAACATGGGCAAACGGAAACGTCTGACCCGTTATCCAGATGCAAATAGCAAGAGTGACGTCGTCGGGAATAGAACCAGGTTTGCCATGGCGGGAGGCGAGCAGTCTTTATTACAACAGTCCAAGAGAACACTAGGAATAAGTATGTACCGGAAAATATCGAAAATGAACCTTTAAGAGAAGCTAAAANAAACAAACTTTGTTTGATTCAAGAAAACATTTTCCTGCAGCGCCGATGAGGGTGGAAAGAGTTGGAGGTGGCGCACAGAAGGAATGCAGTGACTGTAGGGAGGTTGTAACCCAAGAAAGAAAAATAATGGCAAACGGAAACGTCTGACCCGTTATCCAGATGCAAATAGCAAGAGTGACGTCGTCGGGAATAGAACCAGGTTTGCCATGGCGGGAGGCGAGCAGTCTTTATCACAACAGTCCAAGAGAACACTAGGAATAAGTATGTACCGGAAAATATCGAAAATGAACCTTTAAGAGAAGCTAAAANACAACAGTCCAAGAGAACACTAGGAATAAGTATGTACCGGAAAATATCGAAAATGAACCTTTAAGAGAAGCTAAAATTAAAACACGTGTACGGTTAAGTCACTTTGCTATTCGATTATGGTTATAAGACACATAATCGAGGACTCTGGGCCAATAACAGATCTTAAAGGAAAAACAGCAAAGAATTCCGTACTACCTATTCTGGGGTATAGTTATCCACTCACCGCAGCAGTAGCTAATGAACAAAGATCTTAGCGTATTACTGTAGAGTGGAGTGGAGCTTTAGGCGGAGGTTTAGGCGGCTCTTAACGTTGAGGTCCTGAGAGCCGATGAGATTGAAGTGAGATGAGTATGGAGCAGCGCCGGAATGCAGGGGTGGGGGAAACGAGACATCCCCGAAAAAACCCGTCGACCAGCGACATGATTCCCACATGCGAAAATCCGGGAGCGATCCCGCCGGGAATCAAACCTGGTTCGCGTAGTTGCGAGGCAAGTAGTGTGACCACTACACCACCCCGGCCTCCTATTTAACTGCGTTCTCAATAAAACGGTATTTGCTAGGAAAACCTGGAGGGCACTCGCACTCGTCTCAACGTGACAGCAGCAAATACCCGAATCACCTCTATAAACCCGAGGAAACGATGGGTTTACGGAAAACAACTCATTGTGTGTAAACATCGACCATGGAGTGATAGCGAATAGTGTTGCTGAGTATAAAGAGCCTAAAAAAGGTTTAACTTCCGTTTAAAATTTCTTTTCAGGCTCCGAGGCAGTGGCGGCTCTTATCCCAGTAAAAAACTTACGCTGGTCCAACGTTGGCATCTTGGTTGGAAAGGTCCGCTATATGTTGATCTATGTAACACGCATTGATACAACGCTGGCCCAACGGAAAATGCCAAAACAAATTTGCTACTAGGAAAATGTTAAGATATTACTATGGCACTCAATTTTCGCGAAAATATTTCCTGTCAAGTTGTATTTAAAAACACTTTGACTGCGATCCACTTGTGTGATTGGTTGGTTTACACTGCTGCGCGTCTTATGTAAAAGTATAAAAAAACCTTTTGGGGAGAAAAAAAACTGTGCCACTTTCTTGTATTTCATATGATATAAAAGTTCTTCATGTCCTGAGATATTTCTCTTTAAAATATGTTCAGTTGGTTATATGGCCTGTCAGTGTTGGGAACAAAACGGTTGGTAATTGGTGCTAATTGTTAAGTTGGGGCAACATCGTGTAACCAAAATTATGCCAGCAGTGGTAATTACCATATTTGTGGCCGGATCTCCAGACTTCGATGTTAAGAGCCGCCCAAATTTCTCTACTTTGCACCATATTTCTGATGAAATAACAATATAATAATTCTGATTGTTGAAAACATATGTTTTAAACACATAAAACATATCTTATTTAAATTTGACTTCGTTGGTGATGTGTTGGCTAATTGCTGGAAAACCTACTGTTGGCACTTTGTTGAGCCAACATTGTAAAACCAACATAAATTCACTAAGTTTTAAATATTTTTGCAACACAAGAAGACTTACACTATATGTAATTTTTCTTTAAACTGTATTTTGTTNTCACTAAGTTTTAAATATTTTTGCAACACAAGAAGACTTACACTATATGTAATTTTTCTTTAAACTGTATTTTGTTTTCTCTATGTGTTGAGGTGATGTTGTAAAAATACAAGTTGGTGATAGGTAAGTTTTGTTACGTTGGGACATTGCATTGCAGAATTAATGCCAGCATAGGATATTATTATTACTGTTTCCTAAATAAAAAAAACACACATATATATATATAATTTTTTATTTGCTTTATGTTTATAGATTTTTAGCAGAAATATTATTTAAATATTAATATCTGTTATTGGTTGTGTAGGTATTGGTTATTAGTTTAAAAATGTATTGCTGAAACTGACAGATTTTAAATACAGTTTGAAAGTAGTGAAACTTGACTTAAATACATTACAAAATACAACACAGTATTTTTAACTTCAATACTATGCTATGAGTTTACTGCTGTGAGTAACATCGAAAGTGAAGTAGTGTAGTGCATAAGTCGGGACNAACTTCAATACTATGCTATGAGTTTACTGCTGTGAGTAACATCGAAAGTGAAGTAGTGTAGTGCATAAGTCGGGACATCCTAATTTCACGAAAAGATTTCCGCACATGCTAGATTTCAATAAGCTACGGCGTATCAGTAGTTTTGTTATGCTAATTGGCGGAGTGTCTCAGTGAGAAGACATTTTCTTACTTGACTGGCAAATCATAACTGAATAACTCCGATAGTGTAGATCTGTGATTTGCTGGCAGACACCTAAGACGTGTTATACGGGAACCGTCCAATCACGAAAGTGGATCTGAGCTAATGTGTTATGAAATACAATTGGTCTTGAAATCTCTTTAGCAAAATTCGGGAGTCCCTGTGGATAATACATTAGTCTGATGATCAATATGGCACCATTTTGAATCCAAAGTTCATTAAGTAAATTTTTATGTTGTAACATGAAGTGAAAAAATAATGGAAACTAATTGGGTTAACATATCTTTGTAAAATTTTTAGTTATTGGGGTAAAGTTTCTTTGACGTGCGCACAAGCATTTAACACGCGAGAAAGCAATTCCTCCCCTGTTTGCGTTTTTTGCCTGTAGATTTCGGCCTTGAACCAACTACACAAACAATGATCTAGCTGAGTGAGGTCATGTGACCGTGGTGGCCAAGCAACAGCACCGTCGCGACCGATCCAACGACCAGGATAGGTTTCATTGAGGTATCGTACACTGGTCGTGTGGAATGTACATCGGCTCTATCCTGTTGCAAGTATATTCCAGCCCTTGTTGCCAATGGAACGCCCTCCAAGAACACCGGCAACAGATTCTACAGGAAGTGCAGATACCGTTCTCCGTTAATACGATTGTCTGCAATAACTGGACAAATGAGTTGGTTATCAATGATACCGCACCACTCGTTCACTGAGAAACGACGCCGTGAGTGTCACATAGCTGTATCTCGGACGTCATTGCGAATAGATCGTATGTTTGTTGATGGTTTCCCTTCAGAATGGTCAATTATATCACCTATTACGTATTTCTATTTCCCTCCTGAAACATCGTGTATAATTACAAAAACACGTGAGCAAAATGTACTAACTGTCATTAATCGTTTGCCAAAATTGCCTACATTCCACTGAAACTGCGAAGTTTCCCGGTCCCTAGGAATAAGACAGAGCGTAATCTTCTTATCTGGCGGTTTGAAGGAACACTACAGTGTAATGTGTTGCGTGAGGTGTTCCCCCGCCAGCGGAGAACGCAATTTTCGCCTGTGCAACCCGCGGGAAAGTCGCTGCCTCTTGGAAGTTTATTTACGTCGCTGGAAATTGCGATTGAATTTCCTCACCTCCCGAGACAATTTGCGATGTCGCCCTTCCGCGGAGTGGAGCATTCAAAAGGCGATGCCGGGGTGAACTTTTGTCTTTTGTGTTTTGTTTGCGTTCGCCTCTTTTTCTTGCCAACCTTTCTTCGCCCTGTCCCGACCGATCTGAAGGGAATGGTTTTGTTGACACGAAACTTTTTTCTTGCTCTGACTTCTCGGAGATACACTTGCAGCATGCGTTTCTCTTCGGAAGTTAACACAATATAAAAACTCCGCAAGGAGAAACGAAACTGTTGTAACAAACATCATAAACTCACAGGTTCTGTTAATAGTCAGGACGTCAAATTTCTGTTCAACTGGACTATTTGATATATTCTCAATTGAGCCAAACATTTGACGATTTTTTTTAGAGAAGCAGTTAAGTTGATATTGAATGAAAATACTTACTCAATAATTGTTAATTAATCTGATGGATTATCAAACTCTATTTGAAAAATAAAATTCGTTTACATTAAGAATCGTAATAAACAATACCCACTAACATTTTCGTAGGTATTCATCTGCAGGAAAGCTGTTCACGGTACACTGAGCGCTTTTGAAAACCCCGCAGAAGATCTGCTTTTATGCACATTGTGTATTCTTCATCCATAGGTAAAATTAATATTGCCAAGAGCCTGACCACTTGATTCATGGGGACCGCGGTGACTGAGCGGTTAGCCTGCTCGCCTCACACCAAGGCGAACCGGGTTCAATCCCCGGCAGGGTCACTCCCGGATTTTTGCAAGTGGGAATCGTGCCGGACGATACCGCTGGTAGGCGGGCTTTCTCGGGAATATCCCGTTGCCCCCGACCTTGCATTCCGGCGCTGCTCCATTCTCATTTCACCCTCATCGGCTCTCAAGATTTCATTGTTATGAACCACCCAAATCTCTCAACTTCATTGATGCTTTGGTCAAGTGAATATGTGAAATTGTTAAAAAAAGTAAATATTTTGTAAATGTTTAAATTTGTACCCTTATATGCATAAAAATAGAAAACAATGGTCCAATTTCAGTATTCACAAATGTTTACTTACCAGATTTCATTAAAGGTTAAACCATGGAAATATTTTCCCTCCGCTACCAACTTTGTTGAGCGTCTATCAGTCAGTGTGCGTGTCCTTTACATTTATAGGCTACGCGGGAGGGACATTGACATTTTTCGAACTTTGCATTTTAAAAGTGCTCTATTAACTGAGAACGGAACAATATAAAACTATATTTGTTATTCTATGTGCTATCAGAATTAACGTATTAATAAAATACATCTTCTGGTTGAGAAAACGTGAGGCGTAAAAAAGACGTAATGTTTCGTAGTTCGTCATTTATGGTTGGTGGAAAACAAAGCTCGTAAGCCAGAAACAGTTTTATGTTGATTACGAAACTATATATGAAAATGCTCAATAAAGTCTACCACTATCAAGTAACGAAATTTGCATACGTGCTTTTACTACGCCCGTGAGATACAATGGAATGGAGTTTATAGACAGTGAATATCAAGACGTGGGTTTCTGAATAATGCGCTTTATACCGCCGGCAATCAATGTATTTAGCCAGCTTTGAGCTGAGATTTTATACATAAAAGTTATGACTAGAGACCTGACGAATTTGTGAATTAATTTCGGGACAAGCTAGAATTTAAGAACTTGTACACTAGTGCAACTTTTCCAATTGGGGAATACGTTATTTGACAACTCCAAGAAAACACTCAACCTATAATAAAAATGCAATACAAAGCAGGCCCCATCATTACTTTATTTATACTCTCATAGCAAACTGTCTACATGCAGTTAATAGCTACATCATTGTACAAAATAATCCGAGGTCCAGTTTACGCATCACGCAATCCGTGAATTCTTCACGTCTTTAGGTTGTTATGGATAGCGACACACGGCTTCCTAGAACAGATTTCACAACCAGTTGCATTTTATAACAGTTGTGCTCAGATCAACTCTCGTGATTGGATTGTTTCCGCTGTTACGCGTCTTAGGTTTCAGCGTGTGAATCACAGACGTTCAGTAATTAAGTTACCTATTCTAATTAGCCAGTCAAGTAGGAAAATGTCCTCACACAAAGATACGCCGCCAATAAGCAAAAGAAAACTGCTGGTAAGCCAGTACAGTATTGAAGACTAGCATGTGCAAAAATATTTTTGACTAAATTTGGGCGTCCCTAGTTTTGAATAGAGACTGGAAAATTTTGCGAATTCATTTTAGTCCAGAGTATACTTCAAATACATGCACTGTTCTATTACGCTTACAACTAGGTCGCAGTATATAAGACACGCCCAGGTGAACTCTGAGCCAATAAGACACCTGCAATGGAACAGGCACCAAACCCCGTGCCAACAGGTCTGAGGTAAAACTGGCTACACACTAGGACAGCAGCCAATGAACAGAAAACTGAGGCTCGAAAATACATATGCCTATGCCCGTGGAGTCTAAAGGACAGATCGTTCAAAATGCGGAATTTCCTTGTCACTAGTTATGGATAATAACTGTGATGAGTTTGAGATTGCTGGGTGGGCAGTCAAAGAGCAGTTACACGCCCACGGCACAGAATACTTAAGAATACAGATGTGAAACATGCGCTAATACTGGAAACTGCAGCCGCACGCGCCAGCAAAACGGCGTAGCTGGCCAGAAACATGTCGGCGGACGGTAGCTTCCTTGCCAGCCTGTGGTCCAACCAATAGGGAATCTTCCGCAACACGCGGTAGCCAATCAGACACAAGGTCTGTTCCAGAGCTTCGCTCAGCCAATCTGCGCATGGGTACTTACACATAAAAAGAACCGCCACACCCTTTCGCTTCTGAATACTTATCTATTCTGTGCCTAAGCCATGCGTAGATATACAGATACAGCTGGGTAGAAGGTTAACTGAGTGCCCTACTTAGCATCGAGTTTCTGGGCATCGTAAATTTTCCACAAATTGTGATATTTAAAATTGACATACATCGAATTAGTAGACTCCAAGCGTCTATCTCGCGGCACTATGAAGTTGGTAGTTTATGCGTTACTAGTTATAGAATTATTATCCAAACGAACGCAGAACAAAAATTAAACTACATCAGTTGTCACAAATGTAAAAATTATGACTTTTAACAAGATTTCGAGACATGCAACTACGCTCACAAATTCGCTACCAACATCACTATAAGTACCAAAGTAAGAGTTCAGGTTAAAACGTACGTAGTTAAAGACAGAGATTCTCAATATTTAAAAAGTGTATTAAAAAGTATGTAATTCGAAGATTAGACTCCTGGAATGCGGTTCCAGAACTGCCTCAAACATGTCATGCTATCCAAGCGAGATTTTAACGGTACCTAAAAAATTCAGCGATTTTTTTTATGAATCAACTAGCTGGTTATATTTCGCTTAAAGGGCTGTTAAATGTGATGCTATGTCATTTGTATGTCATCGACGAGTACGATTACCAGCGGTAGCACCAGGATTTTCATATATGGAAATCATGCCGGATGATACCACTGGTCGGCGGGTTTTCTCGGTGATCTCCCGTTTTCTCCGCCCTTAAATTTTGGCGCTGCTCCATATTCACCTAGCTTCACCCTCATCGCCTCTCAAGACCTCACTGTTAAGAGCCGCACAAACCTCTACTCTCAATTGCCGAAGCCGATTACAATAAAAACAACAAATGATACAAATTTGGGCATAAAATATTTTAATTAAAAAATAACATTTCTTAAACGTTTAGTTTATTTCTACTACAGATTTTCAATTAAACATGTGAAAAACAACTCCATGTATATATAACCTGTCCGGCTGTATCTAAAATAAATCACATTATGTCAATAACACTTAATATATCCGTTAAAAATAAAATATCTCAATTTCCGGTTAAGTCAAACTATTATTTATATTTTATATATTTTTAATATTTAATGTGAGTTAAAAACATTAAACAAAAGTGTTGGCAGTGACTAGTAATAAATCATGCATTAAATTATAAAACTGATTTTTCCTAAGGCATTTGTATAGTAAAATTTTTTGAGTTAAATTAGCGGCCCGTTAATCTCACTACCGAGAATTGCACTTACACAGGCAGTTACTTATCTTCTTCTACCGACAGTGCACAGTAATCTTCGACGTTGTTTAAAACGGCTGTGTCAATTGAGTTACAATTTTCCAACTATATTTACATGACCTCACAGTACAAATTGAGTCAATTTTATATTTGTTTTGCACTGCTGCAGTGAAAAAAAAANACTATATTTACATGACCTCACAGTACAAATTGAGTCAATTTTATATTTGTTTTGCACTGCTGCAGTGAAAAAAAAACTTTTTTCTTGTACACTAGAAACACACACAAATTACTGTTATAAATTCAGAAAACAATTATTTTAGTANAAAAAAAACTTTTTTCTTGTACACTAGAAACACACACAAATTACTGTTATAAATTCAGAAAACAATTATTTTAGTACTTGTAAGAAAATGGTCGCCTACATTTTTTCTTAATGTTAGTGAAATAATATTTTGACCTCGCTTAGTAAACCGAGAGCGAACCGAAAGCGCTGTATCTATCGTACATGCAGGCCGCTGTCAGGTCTGTGATACGGATTAATAGCCTGCACGTCGCCTGTTGGCACATATACATCATCATCGTCGTGATATTAAGGCTTTGACCAGGACGAACCCACCTAACCTTACATCAGCACATCAACTCGTTGGATTCAAAACCAAGCATCTTGGGCACGATGCGTGTTGTACATAATTCTCAAGTAAGTACCAAAAATAAATTTTTACAAGAGTAACGCAAACACCGGGAGAATGTCAACTGGGATAATGGCAGTGATAGCTTCATATTTAATTATTTTTTTCATCGCAGGATTTACTCTTGCGTGTGCACAATACGCTAAATACGGCTCCTCTACTGCTTAGAAAAAATAAAAGAATATTAACGTAATTTTCTTGCCTTTGGACACAAATAGGGCTGACGACCAAGTTTAATAACACTGTAGATGTGCGGAGCGACATTCAGTTATTTTAAATTTGGAAGAGCTTTCAGAAATTTCGCCGTGTATCTTTCTGCAGTACTGCAGACAACACAACAAATACAGTTTTACCGTTTATGAATTAAAACTTATACGCAAACAACAATTACGTGTTATACATTTGTAGTTTTACCAAAATAGTCCTCTCTTTAAATCTCCATCGTACCATAAGATGGAACGGCTTTCGTCTTTGGGATGACTTTGGCCCAAATATTGGAAAAGTAGCATTTACTTTTATGAATATTAAAAATGAACATTTGCGTTCTCTTGCTGGTCGCTGACAACTAAATCACATAACATAATGAAGCCCATTTGAATTCCAACAAGTTAAAACAGCAAATAGGCTTGCCTAAAATTTGAACTAAAGTCACGCCATCTTACGGTAGCTGAAGTACGTAACTTAGTAAGAGAAATGTAGGTAAGGCACAGATGATCTTAGGTCACAGAATAGGCAAATAACCAAAGGGGAAATTGCATGGCAGTTTATTTGATGTGGACGCACCCATTCGCTGAGTGGCTGCACGAGTTTCTGGAGGTGCGCCTTGCGTCTCATTGGCTGTTGCCGGCTTTGAACGGCTGGACTGTCACCTGGCAAGTGAAATCCCCGGCGGCGACTGACGTTCCGTCATGTTGCTGGTCGGTGTCGCTGTTCTGCTGACGTGCGAGGCTGGAGGCCATGGTACAAGCCACTGTTTACTTCTATATTCTAGTATATTCTATGGTTAGGTATTTATTTATTTTATTTACTTAAAATAGCCATTTTTAGATTCCATTTTTTGAGCACAACTGCTTGAGGCATGTGAGTGATGTCAGAGTGGAGAGAGATTTGGGCTGCTCTTAACATCGAGGTATTGAGAGCCGATGAGGGTGAAGCGAGGTGAGTATGGAGCAGCGCCGGAATGAAGGGGCGAAAAAACGGGAGGTCTGCGAGAAAACCCACCAACCAACGGCATCACCCGGCACGATTCCCACATGCGACAATCCGGGGTGACCCTGTCTGGAATCGAACCCGTTTCACCTATGTGAGAAGCGAGTTGTCTGACCACTACGCTGCCGTGGACCCTGAGTGTCGTCAGATATTACATATATAGCTATATCAAAGTACACGTGTTACAAAATATCATACAATACATCACACAAGACACTTAAAAAAAAAACAATCAAAAACACACATGCACGTAACGATATTTACCTAAAGAATTTTTATAATTTACATCAACTATTTAAATATTCGTTTACAGAGTATTATGATTTTGTTATTAAATATTTATTTTCTTATCTTTTACAATATAATTTTTCCCATTATGGACCTCCTTTATTATCACTGGGTGCTGTGTTCTGCGGAAGTTTCTCTATTGGCTGGGCTGCTAGCTGGCGAGTAGTTTACCAGGCGCTGATAAGTGAAATGTGTTCTGACATTTTTCTGACCAGTGGCGCCATTTTACTGGGGTGTGCATCGCTGCATGAGCGGATGTTNGCTGGGCTGCTAGCTGGCGAGTAGTTTACCAGGCGCTGATAAGTGAAATGTGTTCTGACATTTTTCTGACCAGTGGTGCCATTTTACTGGGGTGTGCAGCTGGACTTCGCTGCATGAGCGGATGTTTACCTCTGTATTCTTAAGGGGACTGCCTACCTGGTGCACGGACTGCGTTGTCGTGTTTTTGATATCCACGTTTTTCTAAGTAACTATTAAACATGCGTTAAATGTTCTTAACTACTAAAAGGACGCACATTTCAGAGTATGTCTGTAGAATACTTTTGAGACGTCACGCACATTAGAAACACAATTTCAGAGCACTTCGAATTGGTTAGAAACTGCTATTTCAAAGCGCTGTATCTCAAAATAAACGCATTATATATACACAAAAGCAATTAAGGGGCATGCACTTAACATTGCCACAGACTTCCCACCAATAAAATCGTAGGGTCACCGCTTAAAGTCCCTTAGGTACACGCAGCACGACGAAAACACTGCACGCCAATTCAGAGCCCTGCGCGTAGTGGCGATGGCGCACTTGATGCGCGTGGTAGTGTAGCCCTTACAGCTGTTGCGTTTCTCGACCTCAAAAGTGACCTAAGCAGGCGACCCCTTAAGTAGTCTGTGTACACTTTTTGAATTAAACCTTTGAAAAATCACCGTACGTATAACGTGTTGTTTGCTTCCTAAATATGCGATATATCACAAGTATTGTATAAACTCGTTGACATAAAACTACAGTACTTTTGGTTAAATTAAAATTTTATATATATTTTAGTTATAATATATAATATTTCATTTATAAATAGTGAGAATAAAAACGGTGAGAAGATAGGTGTGTAGGCAATGCCTAGTAATAAATAGTTATTATGCATAATGTTATTACACTGAGTGCGCACGAATTCGGCACGCTGTTTCATTTGTGTCATTTTCTAGACTAAGTTAAGATTTGGGTGCATGAGGCGAAGGGATATCCTGGAAGTAGAACTTGAACCGTAGAAGGAACCGTGAATGGACTATAGCTCAATTCTGCAGACTTTCTGTAACAAAAAAAAACTACCAAACTTAATAAAAGAAGAGTAAACTTAATCGTAAAATTTAAAACTTAATCACTTCCATCGAAAAATTTGCGTTTAAAAATCTCACTTTTTACATTTAAAACCAATGTGTGGTCTCATGTTTTGACGGTAGAAGTAATACTTTAACGTATTCACACGGGACCCCTCGCAATTTGCATGAACCCAAATCTTGTCTACTGGAATTAAAATCCTCGCTGTGAGAGGAAAATCCGCCTAGATCTGCGACTGCTAGAGCGGAAAAAGCTTTCTCGTCGTGATCCGGACAGTGTAGTTAGATTTGTGAACATTGTAAACACCGTTGGAGCACAGGGAAAGAGGAGCAAGCGAGAGAGAATAACAGACGGCTCCCTCCACAATATTCCATAGCTGCGCCATTCGAGAATTAACTTTTCCCATGCGATGCCGGGGCGTGCTTTTGAAACAAATCTTGGTCACGTGGCGTCTGATATTTATATGGTATGCGAATGAAAGGCACAGATTTTTACTAGGAATATAACAAGGCCACAGAAGTTGAAACGAAGGGTTGAATCCCACTTAAACCAAGGGTTAACGTATACATATTTTAAACTTCAGGCTCTACATAATTTGGAAGTTTCAATAAATTCATTTTCGTCATTGTCAATATTAATACTTTCCATGAACCCTTTTCGTATTCAAATGTGAAGTGGGTAAAAGCGAAATGTAAAGGTATTACGTGACGTACTGTGTACGCGAATAACAAAACAGATTTAGGAAAGTGTTTTGCTGTTGGTGTTGGGATTAAAGAGGGAGAATTTTATTTCACTTTTTGTGAGCTCAAATACCTTATTTCTTACCATTTCATTTCTGGAACACTGGATCTGACAACTCGGCTAGCTACATTGAACAGAACATACACAGTCTGCTTCCAAATGTTACCAACAATCATGAAAGTAAAAATTAATCTTTTTATTTAAATAATAAAACAAAAAATCGATATCAGTTTTAATATTTTTTAAATTCCAAATTAAAAATAATTATTGGTTTCGATTATTTAAAAGAAAAAATAGTAATGTGCTGACTGAGTTTAATAGGCTACCTTCACGTATTTGTGTAAAGAAAAATTAATGTAGTGATAAAATTGGAGTCTGATTCCTTCAAAGTACCATCATTCTTACATTATGTCTTAAGATAAAGAAAGCAACAACTATCGAAAATTAATAGTGCTCCATCAATGACAAAAAAAGTCCCTAAAATTACATAGCCTACGTTACTGCAAAAAAAACCTTCAAATTTATATGCTCCATTCAAGAAAAGGCAAATAGCTGTTTATCAAATTGTGGAAAATGAAGAAGAATAAATAGTTTTATCTTCCAAATATTGTCAAAGTTCTAATCCAACACGTTTCAAAAACACTTAAAAGTTCTCTCAGAGTTCATAAATTATGCTTCGGCGATACCGTTAGTTCGTAGCGCGTCGGACCTCTGGTTTGCATTCTGCATTGAAAATTCAGAATTTAAATCCCCAAAATCCTTAGTAATAACAAAGTTAATACTTGACACAATGCCAAACAGTTAAGATAGAAACTGGCTGAGCACTTCCGGCTCTAACAGAGGTGTAGCGTCACCTCACTATGACGGCGTGATGCCAACCTCAGGCGCCTGACGCCAAGCGGCGCCTTGTCTTCAGACGTCGGGAACAACTCGACAATTAAATAATCTTCTTACGAATCTCGGTCCTCTTCTCCACATTACCTGATTCGCTTAACACACTTTCGCCTCTGGGACAGGAATTACGAACATAACTTACGTTGGCGCCGGGGATTTTTGCGATATTAATACCGGCGTAATTAGACGCCGCCGTAATATTTGAAGGTCCCACCCAGAAGCTAGCTACTTCCGACCGCTATCTATGCTTACGCTACTATAAAAAACTACTTCCAATAACGCAAAAAAAAAAAAATAAATAACATTTACAATAAAAGTAAAAATTAATTAACTACATTTCAAAAATTACTACATTAGGTTAAAATACAAAAAATCATTACAAATTAATTATTTAANCTGATTCGCTTAACACACTTTCGCTTCTGGGACAGGAATTACGAACATAACTTACGTTGGCGCCGGGGATTTTTGTGATATTAATACCGGCGTAATTAGACGCCGCCGTAATATTTGAAGGTCCCACCCAGAAGCTAGCTACTTCCGACCGCTATCTATGCTTACGCTACTATAAAAAACTACTTACAATAACGCAAAAAAAAAAAAAAATAACCTTTAAAATAAAAGTGAAAATTAATTAACTACATTTCAAAAATTACTACATTAGGTTAAAATACAAAAAATCATTACAAATTAATTATTTAANAAAATTAATTAACTACATTTCAAAAATTACTACATTAGGTTAAAATACAAAAAATCATTACAAATTAATTATTTAACATTTTAATTAAAAAAGGCAAAAAATTTACAGTCATTAAAAATTTATAGGTGGTATAGAAATACCATTTAATTACGTTAATAAACCGAAAAAATAATATTTAGGGCTATTAATAATATTACGTGAAAAAAACTCATAAAATTATATTGAAAACAAAAATCTTCATGTCAGTATCTACCAAAACAATAGTATTATAAAAAATTTATATAGTGACATACTATACATGATAAACGAAAAACTCTTGTTAAACCACGATATTCTTACCCTATATTTGTCGACCCTTTCCCAAAATTCTATTTATGCCCATGGAACATAACACGTCCGGTGACATTTTATTCTGTTACATCCTTTTGACTTCTCTGTTTTTACAAAGCACGCGCAATATCCATATAACATAAACCATTACAAAATTTGCTCATGCTATTCCGAGAGACATTTTTCCAATATCTGATAAAGTATTGTAAAATGGATGTATATTATTTTAAACTATTCCTTGAGACACGCCTGTTTTATGCCGGTAAGCCAAACGACAAGAAAAGTAAGGTGTTGACGTTATCTCACGCGAAACTGAACCTAAACCTATTGACGGCGTGTAGAGCCTACCTACTGCATGTATGTTGCAGGATATTAGCCGTAAGACATTTTGGTAACTGACTGGACCAATCAGAAATAGCTTACTCTGTTAAAGACCCCCCAGTTGTTCAAGGTTATACATTTGAGACTCGTAATAAGTAAAAAAATCTAATTCCAAAAACGGGGCTGAACTGTTGACAACGCCTATGTCGCGTTGAAAAATTCGGTGGTCTTGTAATAATCGTGGTTAAATGGCGTCGGGTGTAGTCACTACTTGAATGGGTGACCGCCTGGGTTCGCCATGTGCTGATGGCATATGAACCCCCAGGCAGACGTACAGATATCCCAACACACGGAGGTGAGGCCATCGGGCCAGGAACTCCGTCCAACCACTGTGTAATGTTAAGAAACATTTTTTTTTCGGAGCCGAGCTAATCTGTACTGGCATGCAACTTGAAAGAAACATGTTTTCCCACGCGAAAATCGGGTTTTTCTAAAGAGGCGGTATTCACTTTGCCGTAGGGCAGAGTTGCTTCTGTGCAACGGAAAATACGAAACAACTCGNTTTTTCTAAAGAGGCGGTATTCACTTTGCCGTAGGGCAGAGTTGCTTCTGTGCAACGGAAAATACGAAACAACTCGTAAAAGGCCGGGGATTTTACTAAATATATTCCATCACCAGTCAGCACAATTGTCGTAAATCCCTAACTAGCGTTGAACAGCAGTCAAGCCATTTGACCGACGAAGATCTTAAGTGAAAATAAGGGGGACGTATAGTTGCAAACTTGGTTTTATCTGTTTTTGCCATTAATTTGGTTTTAGACGATTTTCTGACACAATAACTCTCTTATGACTGANAAACTTGGTTTTATCTGTTTTTGCCATTAATTTGGTTTTAGACGATTTTCTGACACAATAACTCTCTTATGACTGATTCGGAAGGAAATTCGCGAGGAGGCAGAAAAATTTGCTCTCTTTGAAACGTTAAAAAATGTATTGTAAAATTTTGAAATAAGTTAAATGAAACTTTTTTTTGTTTGTGAACGAAAATAGATGACCTGCTTGGAAAAACACTTAGTTATCGTCAGTCAGTTGTATATAAGGCAATTAGGTACTATTAAGTAGTCGCCCACGGTGGATCTAAGCAGATCGACTTACACCATATTTTAATTCACGTGACGAATAACACGAATGCGGAGCTCGTTCAAAACTTTATGCAAATATGTATTTGCACAGTTTTTGTACCGTTGGAATCATATCAAAAACACCATGATAATTCCCATTCCTATTTTAAAATTCCGTCATCATTTAGTTTGCTGAGCATACCAGTTAATTGGTTTCGGAATATTGGCCGCTCAGAACAGAACAAAAATCTATAACTCGCAATTAATTTTTTTTCATTGAAGATGATGAACCTACATTTAACCAGCGCAGATACTACTTTTTAAAGAATTTCTAAACGCAACACATATTTTCGATGAAACCTGAGTATAATATATTTCAACCATTCTGCTGGTAAATTTGCGAGGGGGTGGGACATAAATCAAAGACAAATACGCCAGTTGAATTCTACAGATTTTTCGAAATCAACGCAGAAAACCCAAAAAAGGGCAATCATAGATAACGTGATTTCCAACTTTGTGAACAACAGGATTGCAATAATGGTGCATTTATTTTGCATGATATATTGCGCCGCGATAACATATGAAAATTCACGGCGTCATATATACTGTAGCAAGGTAGAAATACATCGCTCTGGTAAAATATTTTCTGTCATATTAACCCTTTCAGACCCACTTTAATTTACGATTTCAGGCGCTGCAAACAAAATAAATTATGATGCGTGCTGTACTTAAGTCGACACAACACTAGTTCCGTTGTCCCAGCCAATGAACTGTAGGCGTTATGCTCAGCTACAGTTATATGAACCAATTATAACCTAGACCAATAAGGTGGCTTGGGAATCATTTACCCACAGGTATGATCATTGGCCCCTAAGCTTTGCAGTGTGCCGTCGATATCAAGAATTACCTAAACGTTCGTAATTGACACAATTGTGTACACTGCGTCTGTATGGGTTAGATACAGATATGCTTGTAGGATTGCTAATTTTTCATTTTTGTTTTATTGGTATTCATAAAATTGTAAAATATGATAAAAATCTACAGCTTTAATTCACGTCCCATGCACTCGTAAGTAACATATGGTGTTTAACACATATCTTAAACTCATTGCACGGAACCCTTTAAATCAGTGGTTCCCAACCAGTAGAACTGTGCGGACCATTCAGCCTGAAATTGAATCAGTACGGACCCCCCCCCCCCCNCCCCCCCCTGCTGCCATACCCCCTATCAGTTGTAACCAAATACAAAGGTGGTTAAGTAAAACTGTTTTTTAAAACACATTATTTATTATGACTATTAGTTAGCACACAGTACAACTTAATAACAAATTATTTAATAAATAAAAATTACTTTTTATAACGCACAGCGTACTGCATACTCGTAATATAAAAAGTCTCAATTACAAATTTATTTGTTTGAAAAGGACGTTGAAAAAAGTTTTTACCTCAATGTTTTTCTCAGTGTGACTTTTGTGCACAAATTTGCTTGACAAGCGGAGGAATTCAAGGACTTAGGCTCTTGCTTAGAGCTACTCTCAAATCACTGCTTGTATCTAACGGATTTCTTTGCTCGAATTAACAATAAAGTCTAGAATCCCTGCTCACATAAAAATGTTGTCGAAAATACAATGAGATACCGCAAAACTGCTTGCCGAATATTTGGGTAATATATGGCTTTTTTACACCACAACTCTTCTAGGTATACACCAGATTCAAACGAGTCCTTGAAGTTACTGTCATTTTGAAGTTCAATAACCTCCTCTTGAATATTATCAGGCAGATCCTTAGACTTGACATTGACAAGATTTCGAATCATTTTTTTATAGCTTGAGTCTCACTGCTACCATATTCTGGGAAATAACGAGCAAATTCACCCTTGAGAGTGCCTAAGTGACTGAGTACGTTATGTTGTACCTTGTCTGTAACAGTGGCGTAGTCTCCGTCCTCAGCAAGGGTTTTCAAAGTCGGGAAAGATTGAAAGTTTTTCTCTTCAACTTTGCCTATCCAGAGATCAATTTTACACAAGAACGCACGAAGTTTGTCCTCGAATACAAATATATTACCAATACCTACAAACTTTTCGTTTCCATAACCTTGAAGTTGTAAATTCAGATAGTTCAAATGTCTAAAAATATCTACTAGATATGCGAGTTGCATCTCAAAAGTTGGTTCACTCAATTGTTCCAAGAAATACTGCATTTTCGTCTCAATAAAAAATGCTTTTAGCTCTTCTCTCAACTCATACAAGCGTGCCAACATATTGCCTTTTGACAGCCAACGCACCTCAGTATGAAAAAGTAGTGTCTCGTGACCAGAGTCTAATACTACACATAACTTTTTGAAAATACGATTGTATAACGCACTACTTTTAACAGCGTTCACCATCTTTATGGCCAATTTCATTGCATTCGACAAGTCTTCGGGCAATGTTTTTGATGCTAATGCTTGACGGTGTATTATGCAGTGCCTCGTCACTGTGGCGGGGTTCTTCTCTTTCACCAACGTTGCTAAGCCTGGACGTGATCCCAGCATAGCAGGGGCTCCGTCGGTACAAAATCCAGCCAGTCTCTTCTACTCAATGCCATGCCTCTCTAAGTAATCACAAATTATTTTCATGGCATCTTTTCCTTTCGATGTTGTTTGCAACTCTTGGGATATTAAAAGTTCTTTCTTGATTGTGTTGTTTTCTTCTAAATACCGTACAAAAACTAGTAACTGGCTACAGTGAGCAACGTCGGTACTTTCATCACACTGCAAACTGAAATATGGAAACTTTTTAATTTCACAAACCAGCTGCTCCTCGATGTCCTTGGACATTGTATCGATCCGTGCCTTCACTGTATTGTTGGATAGGGGAATATCTTGAATTTTCTTAGACGCTTCAACCCCTAAAACGTGCTCGACTGCTTTCATCAAACATGGCTTCACTAGGGTTTCGCCAATAGTATGGGGTTTATTTGCCTTGGCGATTAACCGTGAAACTTCAAATGAAGCTGAGAGGGCTTTTTCAGACGATTAATATGCTGTACCGGTTTTCCCTAATCTCATTTTCTTTAAGTTTTCTAATTTTCCAGCTAAGAATTCAGGTGGGCGGTCACTTAAGTTAGAATGAATTGTCTTCAAATGACGTTCTAGTTTTGCAGGGTTTAGGGCTTCATGGCTGAAGACAGCAGCACAAATCACGCACTGGGGTCTAATTTCCTTATTTACCTCAATTGCCGTAAATGCGAACTTGATATAATCAATCGCATATTTCCGCTTTGGAGCCATTTTCGATAGAAAAAGTACAAACAAACGCGCACAATAATATCGCGCAATATCAGTAAACACAGCAAAAGGAATCGCACTGCTCTGCAAGACTCGCTGCTACAGACTGAGCAGTTGAGTTGCCGACTGCCGTCTCTTCACCCAGCACTGACAGTCAGTGAACACGTGACTGCGCGGTGCGTGCAGACCTAACCACGAAGTTTTCACGTGATAGATCTCAGAGCTTCCTTTCTGGTTGTTTAATATTGCTGAGAGTTCATTTGCTACATTTAAACATAAGTTATGAAAATTATTTTGTATCGTATTATAATAATAATTATTTTAAAGATATTTCAATTTAACAACTGATAGTCATCAACACGGATATATTCACCCCATCTCGTTCAACGCAAATGGCTTTTAAAATCCCCATTTAATGGCAACTTTTTTATATGTGCTGCCAGACCCTCCCGCGGTCCACTCCCGAGGCTCTCACGGTCCACCTGTGGTCCATGGACCACCGGTTGGGAACCACTGCTTTAAATAGTGAAGGAATGCAATATTTTTTTCCTTAAGGTAAGATATAAGAACGGATGTCTTGTGTGAGCGCAGATTTAGGTCTGTCATTTTCATGAGTGAGTGAGTGAAGAGATTTGCAGGNGGGGGGTGTCCTTAGCATTGAGGTCTTAAGAGCCGTTGAGGGTGAAACGAGGTGAGTATGGAGCAGCGCCGGGATGAAATGGTGGGGGAAGTGGGAGATCCCCGAGGAAACCCTCCAACCAGCGGCATCATCCGGCACGATTCCCACCTGCGCAAATTCGGGAGCGACCCCGCCGGTAATAGAACCCGGTTCCTCTAGGGGAGAGGGGAGTAGTCTAACCACTACAGCACCATGAAGCCGATTTTAGTTTTCTTTGCATTACATGGAATGTTCTACTCTGATGAGTCATATTTCAGTCATGGCAATACTAACATGTAGAAGTAGGTGATCGTGAAGCGAACAGCAATTGATATCCCTTGGACTTCGCTTTGCATGTTTCAGATGTACAGAAGACAGACTATTTTTAATTATTAGGTATCGGTTTGTGAAAGGAAGAAAAAAATAGTTATTTTATTAAAAATATTTTTGATAACATAACNTTTAATTATTAGGTATCGGTTTGTGAAAGGAAGAAAAAAATAGTTATTTTATTAAAAATATTTTTGATAACATAACATTTTTGTCAAAGGTAAATAAAAGCGAACTTTGTAGTTAACAACCCAAGAACTGGTGCAAAGTAAGGCTTGGTAAAATGTTTTTCTTACAGAGTGTTTATCAATAGAACATATTTTAACAGCCCCAAAATACCGCCTAGATAACTACAAAAATCTACTTAACCTAAGGTTGCACAATGTCATTGTTTAACACATATGAAGACCACAGAATAAAAATTTTATAAGTCACATTTTGCTAATTTTACAGTAGAGCAATTTTAAGTTTAACATTTGTTCTTTTCTTCCACTATATACTGATATAAAAAATAGTTGCTCATTATTAAGGAACTGCAAAATTCGCGTTATCCTTTGGCATCGCGATAGATTTCACATCTCTGTAAATACTAGAGCTGGCGTCGTTAGTTCATTGGCTGCTATCTGCACATGATTTAAGCACACCATTATGACGTGTTCATGCAGTGGTGAAACATTTTTCAGGGCGTGTCAAATGAAGTATGGTCCAATGAACAACGTCGTGCTATTTATACGATCTTAAAATACAACTTGTTGCCAAATGATAGCGCAAATTTTGAAGGTCTCTACTCATTATGTTCTTCCCCGCGACTGAAACACAATGATTAGACAGTTTCATTTACAAGAATATGATAAAACCACCCAGAAATCTAAAAATATGGACTGATAACGTTTTTTCCCAGTAGTTTTCATTTAGACCCAGCGTACTGAAATTTGTACACAGCAGCTTTGAAAGTTATCTTTGCAATACTGTCCACTTCAAGGCTCAGTGCCCAATGATCTTTAACTGATTCATACATAACCCGTGCTACTCTTCGAGGTTGTGACTGGTTCAAATTACTATAGCCAAACACAAGCCGATATTTTATTGACGGTGATAACGAAACAAGAGTTCATATGACTAAAAGTAGAACACGGATAAAACAAATCTCATTTACTTTACCTGAAATAACAAATAAAATCAGGTCTGAAAGGGCAAAGGTAATAGCGTGTAAGGTTATTGATTACTTCTAAAAGTGTTCGTACGAAAAATACAATCGTATGTACGATTTTCACTAACACATTCCGCCATTTATATTAAAATAAGCTACGATATAAACGGTATGGCACGTCGATGACAACCATGAAAAAAAATGCAAAACAAGGACTAGGTGAACGTTTACTAATTTAAAAGAACGTCAATTGAGCATGGAATGTGCAAAAATATGGCCCTTTAATTTTATCCTGTGTAATAGGCACAGAGTATTTTGCATAATTTCTACTTAGTCTAGAATTTATTACAAACAATAAAATCATTTCACTATTTTAAACACATGCTTTAACCACAAGAACGAACATGTTTATATTACGTGACAGTCTTCCGTTCTTCAATCACCATGTAATTGACGCGTATCAATTAGACCTTTCGTCTGTAGCGTGGTAGCTCAGATCCCATTTGCCCTCTATAAACCTGTTGCAGAATTAATTTTAATTGTGTCATTATTTGTGTGTATTTAATACTGGCATTAATTTTGATGTCAAGTTGCTGAAGATTGTTTCTTTCTTACCTCTTCAATTCAATATTATCTTACTGTAGGCTTGAACTGAATTAAGTTTAATCTGCTCTAATTCTGCGTGAGTGTCCTGCACATCAGAGTTAAATTCTGTCTTCATTGGCTCATGAAATCAAGTCAATAAGAGTAGACTGCTCTAATTGATGCCTTTGAATTGTCTGTGTCATAGTAGTGCCTGTTATCATTGTGTTTTGTGTGGCCACCAAATTCTGTGTCTCCTTATTTGTCACTTTTGTTTGTTCAATAAACAANCTGTTATCATTGTGTTTTGTGTGGCCACCAAATTCTGTGTCTCCTTATTTGTCACTTTTGTTTGTTCAATAAACAAAATAGTGCTCCTTTGCCCTTAATGTTCTGCGACTTCCGTTGCCATAATATTCTGGTATGTCTCGTCACTTAGCCCTTTCAGTGAGTGTTCTCTATCTGGGACGTTGCATATGAAGTGGCTTGAATGGTCTGCGNTGTCTCGTCACTTAGCCCTTTCAGTGAGTGTTCTCTATCTGGGACGTTGCATATGAAGTGGCTTGAATGGTCTGCGCTGTACACAGCAGAACATGCCGTCCAATGAGAAAGCTTCCCTACCTAAATGAGACATCATTCGCTGCTGAGACTATNCTGTACACAGCAGAACATGCCGTCCAATGAGAAAGCTTCCCTACCTAAATGAGACATCATTCGCTGCTGAGACTATGTTCTGTAGCCTCATAATTAGGGCCACCTGTTTTTCGCGAAAATATTTCACGACTAGTTGTACTGCAAAACACTTTAGTGCAGGACCTATTTCGTGGTAGGATAATTTCACCTCTCACGCTGATTAAGGGTCTGCCAACCAATCACCGACCTTCAGCATCGCGACAACTTAATTTCGATCGGCGCAGGCAGTCAAGTAGACACTGTATCCTCGCACAAACACGTGTCCAATATCCAAACAAAGTTTTCAAGTATGCACGTTAATGGGGTTNAGTAGACACTGTATCCTCGCACAAACACGTGTCCAATATCCAAACAAAGTTTTCAAGTATGCACGTTAATGGGGTCTTGACTTGGCCACAAATGGTACAACAAAGTGGACCTGGTATCAACACTAATTCAGGGATATTTTATGCACCTAACAAGTGTTTTCCAGACTACAGCGCACTTAAAATTTTTTTTGCTGAATATGGTATGGAATTCGTNAGTAGACACTGTATCCTCGCACAAACACGTGTCCAATATCCAAACAAAGTTTTCAAGTATGCACGTTAATGGGGTTTTGACTTGGCCACAAATGGTACAACAAAGTGGACCTGGTATCAACACTAATTCAGGGATACTTTATGCACCTAACAAGTGTTTTCCAGACTACAGCGCACTTAAAATTTTTTTTGCTGAATATGGTATGGAATTCGTGCACAGAGAATACGTTGTTTTCAGTTATTGCGATCCGGTGCAGAGTTTTTGGATAAATTGTGGAATGTCCAAACGCTTTCCGCGAAAAACAGGTGGCCCTACTCACCAACCACTGCTGCCAGTAACATAAACATACAGATTTCTATTGGCCCCGACGTAAGACAAAGCGTCGTCTGGATACCATTACAGTTCTGAACAAAAGATTGGTTTTTTGCAATGCCTAAAATTATATATTTATTTTAGACTGAAAGGGTTAAATCTGATACTAAGTGCGTGGTCATGCCTAATCACAACAAGGAACTACATAGGAAATACGGTTCTGTATCAGCTGATATAAATACAAAAATGCACGAAATAAATCGAATACAGGTTGAAACATTCATTCCGCCACATTTGCAACGCCAGCCTGAAGCATCACGTGAGGGAATATTTTTCCTCGGTTTTATTTTATGCGTGTGCGTGATGTGAGGTCGCAAATCAAACTGGAAGATAAAATATGTCAACAGGAAACATTCCAGGCGGCAGCAAAAAACGAAACACAGATCAACATAACACACCCACAAAAAAATTAAAATTCAAAATAATAAAAAACAAAATCATGTAGATCATCTCTAATAAGTAGTGTGAACTCTCAACGGTATTGGTGTAGGACTTTAGATTCGCATATGCCCTCAGTGTATAAAAGAAAGTATAGATTATGTAAAAAATTCATTGTTAATAATCTAAATAGAAATTGCACTCTATTCAAAAATTTTAAAACCAAATTCAAAATAATTTTAATTGCCCATTACTAGGGTCAGTGACTTTTCGCGTAAAAATTGAAGCACGCAGTAGACTTCAATACTATGTACACACCTCAGATGTTGTTATACTACCTCCATTGGCTGCTCGTGCCGTGTCCGTCTTTGACCAAGCCACTCAGGACTAAGTAACTCCGACACTGAACCTTCGTGATTCGTGCGCAAGCCGTTAACATGGGCCAGAACATTTTTTAGCCAATCAAAGAAGCTGGACGACCCCTACAGTGCTTTGGACTGCATCTTGTCTCGAAAACTTTTCGCGAAATATTACTGCCCCTACCCATTACGTATATTTTTCTTGGTAAAACACTCAGAGAGTTACTGTTCTGTAGTTCAAATTTAAAATTCTCTGAAAACGTCCGGTACGCTTAGTTGTCAAAAATTTTACAATGTTCGCCGATCCTCAGTTTTATAACATGAGACATTTTTCACCAGGGCCTTTAGAGGTCATAAAATCATGATTCACACTCGAAGACATTTAAAAGTTTCACTTTGTACAGGCTTTACACAGATTTCACAGGCGGGATAGCTTGCCATACAAAAGCATTAACCTTTTCTTGGTTGCTTGACAGGTTACTGCTAAACACGACAAAGTCGAGCTCTTATTTGTTAACGGGGCGCTCTTAGCCGCAAGGCCATACCGCACCCCGGCCTCCCAGTAGGCGGGGAAGAGGGATCACGCCCTCTCATCGCAGACATGACCAGCGCTTTCTGAATTGACCAAACCCGTTTGCCCCGACCTGTACACAGGCCGCACCANTAAAGACTTAAAGAAAACAAAAAAAAAATTATGCTGCCGTCTAGCAAGTAAGTCTGCAGGAGGTGATTGGTGAACGACGTTCCGCCATTTTGCTGGCCAGTGAGGTCACTTTACTGGCGTGTTCGACTGGAGTTTGCAGTACACGCTACCATTATGAAGTATCCTGTAGTATAATGTCACCTGATTTCAACAGAGTTTTATGAAATCTGGCGTAATATTACGACATCCCGCAGTATTTAAAAACATTGATTTAAAAACATTGGCGACGTAACATTACGTCAACAGCTGTTTTATAACGTACACTGCGACGTTATTTTACGTCAACAGTACTCGAGGTGTAAAATTACTCAAATGAACAGAATGGATTGAATGTTATATCACCTAAAAGGAAAATTTCATTGTAAAACTTAACTCGCCATATCGGCTCTTAAGACCTCGCTGTTAGAGCCGCCCAAATATGTTCATTCTTTTAAATCACCGTAATAAACGGCCAGTAATTAATGTCGTAGAGTATAGAAAGTGTGTCGGGTGTTGTAGTTCAGTGGGACTGCAGTGAATGGAAATACAGAGACCAGAATAGCTGGAGACTCACTCCTAACTTGTCTTGAATGTCTGTAAATATGCGCCACTTTTATACTCTGTATTCTAACCTTTAGTTAAACAACAGCTTTAAAGTTAATTGTCAGATGGAGAAAAATAATGTATTACGATCTATTATATTTAACCCTAACTAAAACTTTTACCAAGGAGTTAAAGTATCAACAACTTAAAGTTCCATTAGATAACGTTCAAAAATGGCATCTCGGACATCAAATGACGTTGTTCTGATGTATGCACATTGGTTTTGGAGGTTATATAATAATATGAGTTGGTGTTTTTGCAATTTTTACGTGACAAGCGTGTGTACATTGCATAGTTAGGGTGAACATTAAATTTATCTTAAGCTACATATCCCAAAACTGGACAGTTTGGTCTATTTGTGTCACATTTATAAAAATAGATTAGTAGTAGTTGAGCAGAGATTTGGACGGCTCTTAACATCGAGGTCTTGAGAGCCGATGAGGGTAAAATTAGGTGAGAATGGAGCAGTGCCGGAGTGCAATGGCGGGGAAATGGGAGGTCCCCGAGACAACCCGCTGATCAACGGCATCATCCGGCACAATTCCCACATGCGAAAATTTGGGAGTAACCCGACCGGGGATTGAACCCGGTTCGCTTTGGTGGGAGACGAGCAGTCTTACAGCTCAGCCACCGCGGCCCCTTATAAAAATAAATTCAGACACAAAATCCGAGTATGATTACCGGGATCAGTGGCCGGTGTCTTTGGCACCTTCCTTGCGAGATATGTGACTTGTTGAAGTGTTTCTGCACCTCTTAACTGGAATGGTCAATGTGGCATAAAAGATAACGCAGTGTTTAAGTACGTACAGTGCACATCATAATATTGAGAGAGGCTGTGGTGTCTGAGCGGTTAAACTGCTAGCATCCCACCAAGACGAACTGGGTTCAATCCCCGGCCGGGTCACTCCTGAATTTTGTAAGTGGGAATCATGCCGGGCGATGCTGCTGGTCGGAGGGTTTCCTTGGCGATCTCCCGTTTCCCTAGACCTTGCATCCCGGCACTGCTCCATTCTCATCCCATTTANGTCGGAGGGTTTCCTTGGCGATCTCCCGTTTCCCTAGACCTTGCATCCCGGCACTGCTCCATTCTCATCCCATTTAACTCTTATTGGCTCTCAAGACCTTGTTGTTAAGAGCCGCCCAAATCTATCAAATAAAATCGAAATCATAATATTGAGCGATTGCAACACTTGGGCTCATGAATGAAAACGGTATTGAACGGGTAAAATCCAGTTTCATTTGTAATACGTGAAACCATCTGTGCGGACGACACGCAGAAAATGAAGTCGAGAGAACGAATGACAGGCTCGACAGGTGGCAGAACTGACAACTTGTCGACACGCAGATGAAGTTGGCTTCAGGGAGATATTGGTCTGCCAGATACGCGCGCTCCATTTGTCAGCCGAGATTCGCTCAGAACACGGGACATGCAGCGCGGAGGGTCGTTACACGAGGCAGACACACGGGGTTCGTCCATCAACCGCGACCTGCCCCCCCCCAACATAGCATTAACACTTCGTCATTACGGGAATAAACTTAGCACGACTTGCATTCTCGATGGTCCAAACATTATCCTGTTTGTATAAAACGGTGAGGTTTAACACTCACAACTCTACGCACGTGTGTAACACGGGCTACATTAAAAAAGTAAAATTTCACTTCCCCTGGAAACTAAATTCACATGGATATAGTTTCTTTGTTTCGTTAATGCTTGTCACGAACTTAAAATAACTTCATATTGCATAAACACTATCGTAATCAAAAATACGCTGCTTTTGTACAACCACTGAAATGAAGAATATATATTGTAGAGCCTGTTACATAATAAAGAATCATTGATTAGGGGACAATCAACTCAGCACCTCATTGGCTCACGGACAGCCAATAATAAACAATACTCAGTGTAGTAAGCATGTCAAATGTGGAGCGAACCAATAAACGGTGGTAAGTGGGAAAGCTGAAACCAACAGAAATGTGATTCCTATTTTTCAGGATATTTGTGACACGATTTTAGCTTATCTGCAAAGGTATAGTCTGTTAAAGGTTAATTGAGCATTTTTGAAATCAACCTTTGAAAAATATCGCTGCCCCAACCCGCATATACAGGCAGGGCCAAAAGACATTACCACTTATATGGCAGTTATGTTGTAAATTTTGACATGTTAAATATAGTGTGACATAATTGATATGTGTAATATTCTGTCATTGTAGGCACGAAGAGAGGGAAAATTTGAGCCATGGCAACACGAGTGAGTCTGGTGGAGAGAAGGAAGGTGGAGGCGTGGATTGTAGTGTACGGATCTGTCGCTGTGGTGCGTCGGAAGTTTCGCGACTAAAATGACACATTGCGATCCCAATGCTATCTTCTTTTCGGATGAAGCTACATTTCACGTCTCTGGCAGAAAGTGCGCAGCATGGCGAGGTATCGTGCACCGCTAACGGTAACGTCATCAAAAAAGAATGGACTCTCAATACCAAATTTCGAGATATCACGCCAGACGTTTACTTTTGGCGAATCGCGTACAAGTTCTCGTAGTTCATGCGGATGTTCTGGAGCCTATATAACACAGTTATGTTTGTTAACACTGCCAGAGACATGAAAAGTAGCTTCATCTCAAAAGAAGACAGTATTGGAATCGCAATGTGTCATTTCAGTCGTGAAACTTCCGACGCACCACAGCGACAGATCCGTACACTACAATCCACGCCTCCACCTTCCTCCTCTCCATCAGACTCACTCGTGTTGCCATGACTCAAAGTTTCCCTCTCTTCATGCCTAAAATGACAGAATATAACACATATCAATTATGTCACACTATATTTAACATGTCAACATTTACAACATAACTGACATACAAGTGGTGACACCTTTCTGGCCCTACACCGACTGGCAAGCGCAAAGTAAAGTTGGCAACGACGCAGGAAAAATGTTAGGTAAACATTTGTGAATGCTGAAATTACTTATTTTGCTTTATGTTTCTTTTTAGTGAACATAAGTGTAATAATTAGCAATTTATTTTAATTATTTACTTCTATAATAATTTTACAGTTTCACTTGGCCGACGCATGGATAAAGTGATCAGACCGTTGGAATGCAAGGGCGGGGGAAATGGGAGATCCCCGAGGAAACCCGCCAACCAGCGGCATCGTCCAGCATGATTCCCACATGCGAAAATCCGGGAGCGACCCCGCCGGGAATCGAACACGGCCCGCCTAGGTGGGAGGCGAGTAGTCTAAAAACTTCGCCACCGTGGCCCCCTTGGGCATAGTAAATGATACCCGACTTTCGCGAAAAGCTTTGCACGCAGGCTATATTTCAATACGTTATGGTTATGGAGCTTACAGCAGTTTTCCTTTTCTTATTGGCCGGCGTATCTTCGAGAGAAGACGTTTCCTCACTTGACTGACCAATCAGAATAACGTTACTCCTATTGTGAACGTTTGTGATTCGTGGACAGACATGTCAAACGCGTAGGAACTAAATATTCTAATAACACATGTGGATCTTAACTATGGAGTATTGAAATTAAACTAGTTTTTAAACCTTCCCGTGAAAATCTGGTGTCCTCATAGTGATAGAGCGTTACTAGTACATCCCCGGACATAATATTTATTCATCACAACGGCTAAGAAGATATATTTATCAGTGACTGAGTAGGTTAAGTACAGCATATTTTTTCAGCGGCTGATTTCTGTTAAGCATAAACCGTTTACATGCAAAAATTCTTCAGTATCGAAATTGATTGATACATGATAGTGTTGGAATGATAGTTAACCCGTTCAGTCGCCGTGTACATTATCGAGGACACGTTGCACGTGGAATTAATTTTTGACCGGCGCTGTACAAAACAAGGTATCAGTGGCCGGTGTTTTGTGCGTCGTCCTTGTGAGAGACCTGATGTGATGAGGATCCCGCATCTCTCATTCGTGAATGGCTAACGCAGACATCAACTAACACACAGCACGTTGTTCATTGGTCGGGAGCACCACACTTGACACAAGTACAGTTCACATCACAAAATTGAACCGTTGCAACACTTATGCTTGGAAATTAATTCGGGACTGAAAAGGTTAATAGCACAATTTTTGAAGTGAAACTTCTTTGGGCGCGATAAGAGTAAAATTACTAGGTCATATAATATGAAACGTTTTGCAACATTTGTGACGCAAAAAAGACGGAAGATCTGCACTCGGCTGGAGAGAGATAATAAAAGAGATCTATGTTGTATACCGAATAATCGCCAAAGAAGTTTCACTACTGTAAAGTGTACTGAGTTACACGCGCACTTTTTTTTTATACTTACGTCATTCTTATTCCCCGTGTGCGTTGATGCTCTCTAGTAATAAGTGCTGATACATGTAATTACATCCTTGTGGTTTCCGCGACGTCTCTGCGAAGTCTGGGCACTCGCGGGTCTTTGTAGTATTACCTCAGTGCAAAGAGCGGTCACAGTTCACAGCGCTGACAGGGAGCGCTGCGCCGTGAGGTTCAAGAAGCGGATTTCCTTATTACATTATCGATAAAATTACCCTACTTCGTCTCTCTCGTCGCGATATATAGGTCAAGCACTTAAGCGGAATCTCTAGCAAAAATGTTTAACCCTCACATACGCAGTTTCCTCTATCCGGAACGTTGCATATAGAGTGGCTTGAATGGTCTGCACTGTACTCAGCAGAACATACCGTCCAATGAGAAAGGTTTCCTACGCGTGAGAGACATTCGCTTCTGAGACTATGTTCCGTAGCCTCTTAAACCACTGTTGCCAGTAACATAAAGCACTGAGAGATTTCCATTGGTTCCGATATTAGACAAAGTGTCGTCTGGATAACAGAACAGTTCTCAACAAAAATCTAGTTTTTTTCAACCCCCAAAATATATTTATTTTTGACTGAAAGGGTTAAACGCCTAAAGGTCACGTCCAGTAGTAAGTGAGCATCACGACGGCGATTGAAAACAGCACGAACTAGTTTCACGTATGTTCTGCTTCCTCAGTATTTTAAGCGGTCAGTATAGGACTGTACAGTAACCTGTTCAGAGAAGATACGACTTGGTCGCCATAGTTTAAAACACTGCTTTACAGAAGAATAAATATCGTAAACAGAGAGCAACTTACAGAGATTTATGCTGGCTTTCACAACTTTCAACAACATTTATGTTCCAATAAACAAATTAATAAACTGGCAACAAAATANAGATTTATGCTGGCTTTCACAACTTTCAACAACATTTATGTTCCAATAAACAAATTAATAAACTGGCAACAAAATATCGACTTTCATTTCTGCCCTGAAAATAAGTTTTGCAGTCATTGAAATATTATTGTTTCATAAAAATTATATTTGGCACAACTTGTTACAAAAGAGACCCACCTGTCAGTTAGGCAGGTATCTTAAGGCGCGTGCACGCACGGAGGCCATTCAATAACTGCTTCATGTACCAAGGTTTATAAGGAGCAAAGCTACGCCATGCCACAGAAGATTACATAATAGATACAGTCTACTCGCGGTATTTTTAAACCATTTGAAACAAACCTTTGAAACCTCACCATCTGTACGGCGTGTTTAGTTGTTTCCTAAATATGCCATGTATCACAAGCGTTTTATAGTCGTGTTAAAATAAATATATCTTATTTTTGGTTAAATTGAACTTTTAATTGTATTCTGACTATAAGTTGTAGGATTTCATTTATAATTAATGTGAATAAACACAGGGAGAAATCAGATATGTTGGTAACGCCTATTAAGAAATACAGTAATTCTTATGCAACATGTTATTGAACCGAGTGCGCACGAATGCGGTGCGTTGCCCCCTAGGTGTAATTTTGTAGACTTGGTTCAGCATTGTTGGATGAGGCGGAAGAATATCCTGAAAGTATAACTTAAGCAAGGTTTCAGAAAAGTTGTCAGTAATCGTGAATGGACCATACGTAGGGCCATTTGTTTTTAGCGAATAGATTTACGTGCAGGCGGGACTTCAATATGCTACCTGCACACTTGCAGTATCATTTGACTATTGTTCTCTCGTCTTTGTGCGAAGACTGTCTGTTACATGAGTGAGCCAACCAGAATTATGTTTCTCCGATACTGACCGTCCGTGATTCGTGGGCAGACAGATAAGACGTGTAACATTTCAAATGTTCTAATCACGGAAGAGGTTCTGAACTAAAGTTCTTCGGAACGCAATTTGTCCTGAAATGTTTTTGCGAAAAGCAGGTGCCTCTAACGATTAGTGAAACAGCGGCTTCTACTACGAACTTCAACCATACGCGCCAGCACAAAATGGCGTTACTGACCGGCAAAATGCTGAAACACCGTTCGCCAGTCAACGCCTTGTGACCAACTCGCCAGCCGGCAGCCCAGCCAATAGGAAGCCTTTCGCAGCACGCAGTTGCAAATAAGGCACGTGGCCCATTCCCAGGGTCATGCACGGCTAATCAGAGAATGGTCACGCCCACATCATAGGAACCGCCACGCCATTTTCGCCTCTGTGTTCTTACCTACTCTGTGGCCACGCGATTACGAAACAAAATTTCCAGGCTTCGTTGAAGTTCCTAACATTAAACCTTCCAGCGTTCCACTAGTTAAAGTACAGTGCAACGAAATATTCACTATCATATTTGTTCGAATGGTTTTAAATTTGTAGTTGGTGCACGTCATGTAGTTTACTACAATACCTATTATTTTATTATGCATAATTAAATGTTACAATCACATACAATAACAAAAATAAGGTTTTTACTTTAAACGGTTTACACAAATATAAAGGAATGAAAAGCATTAAAAAAAAAAAAAGATTGGTACTACCTAAATTCATTTTATACGTGGCTAAAAATTGTTTTACAGCAATGCACAAATTATGTTTAAAAACAGGTACTGCAAATTAGAAATTTTTTTAAAAACGTGTTGTAACTAAACTATTATAGAACTTGTTACCTTGTCGCGAACATTGAGTTGCAGGTTTAGTTCTGTGTGATAGTGATTTGAACAACTCACAACCTAGACCAGAAGCACGGTTTGTGAATCATTTACCCGCAGTACGCCCGCGGGGTACAGCACCTGTCCTCTGTGCTTTATTCACACAGTTGTGTACAGTCCATTTCCAGTATTTTCACACTTTTCGAAACAAAAATTTAAAAAATCATGCCATGTATAAAAGGTTTGGTTTGTTTTCTCATAAATATACCATATAGCTAGATACCGGAAAAAATCGCAAGTTAAATGACCTGAAGGCTAGACTCTACAGTCTTATGTACAAATATGCCGATATCAACTGCGCATTGGTTGCTTGCTCTCACAGTGGAAGGCGACGATTGGACCAGCATTCTCCAGGAGGTGTCAAATATGGGGTGGGCCAATGGATTAAGTTGTATAAACGCATGAGTTTTGAATTCTAGCTTGTCCTAAAATGAATCCGCGAATTCTTCAGGTCTCTACATATAGCATAAGCGTTTTGTACTTCTGCTATCATAACAGTATCTTATTTTAGATTAAATTGGACGTTTACTTATATATAAATAATAATATTTCATTATAATTCAAGCGATAAAATAGAGAGAAAACAGGTGTGTTGCTAGCGTCTAGTAACAAACAGTTCTCATGAAAAATATTTTTTAACTGAGTGCGGTGCGTTGTCACTTTGGTGTAATTATCTAGACTATGATAATCTTTGTTGGCATGAGGCGGAGGAAATCGTGCAAGTAGACCTTCAACAGGGCTTCGGAAAGCTGGAAGTTACCGTGAATGACTTATACACGAGATCAGAATGCGTTAAATCGCCTTCAAGCATAAGTGCAGACGTTCACAAACACAGTAAGAAGTTCTCACAGCATTACGTAGTAGGTTAGAATATGGAGTATGCAGATACTGCGAATGTGCTATACACAACTGTGTAAATAATCACAGGGAAGAAATAATTGACAGGTACTGTACCTTGCGAGGTTCATTTCGGGTAAATTATTCGCAAACAGTGCTTCTGGTCTAGAGCTTGCGAGTGGTTCATATCACTATCTGGACCACTAATCAGCGCCAACACGAAACCTTCAACTCAGTGGTTGTGATACACGTTTTAAGTTACTTTAGTTACAAAATTATCAAATATTTAGTACTAGCTTTTACCCGCGGCTTCGCTCGCGTGGTTATAGTAACAAGGCTTCGCTCGCGTGGTTATAGTAACAAACTTATAGGGAGAAATAACGGTATTTGTTAGTAGACAGACACTGATCATAAACACAGAACAGAGCACTAACGATGTCTTTTTTTTTTGGTTATAGAATCGCTCTTTTACATAGCCACTGGTCATCATTTATATTTCTTTGTAGATCTGGGTAAANGAAATAACGGTATTTGTTAGTAGACAGACACTGATCATAAACACAGAACAGAGCACTAACGATGTCTTTTTTTTTGGTTATAGAATCGCTCTTTTACATAGCCACTGGTCATCATTTATATTTCTTTGTAGATCTGGGTAAANTTTTTTTTTGGTTATAGAATCGCTCTTTTACATAGCCACTGGTCATCATTTATATTTCTTTGTAGATCTGGGTAAAGACTAGCAATCAGTTCCGTATCACTCTGCACCAAATTACTTAAAATCCCCCGTTAGTGACACACAGCCCTCGGCATCTGTTTCTAACTGCCCATCTACAATTTTTAATAGTGTATCAGCATAATATCCTGTTTCAACGTCATTGTTGAGGTTCGCTCTCATATTTGTCGTCAAGCTGAATTTCTTGAAATTTGTTCATAAGCTTAACGACTTGAGACAGGCTTTGATTTCATCTGCAGGTGTGCCCCTCTGAATCACCGGCAGAGTTTGGCAGAAGTCACCAGCCAGTAATACAACCATTCCTCCCATAATGTCTGTATCGTTTCGTATATCCTGTAGATTTCGGTTTAGTGCCTCTATCGTTTTTTTGTGTGACATTGTGCTTTTGTCCCACAGTAACAACTAACATTGACGCAGCATTGTACTCCGAGTGCTATTTTTACTAAAAATATTTCCTGAAGGAATGATATATTTTTTCGGTATAAAAAGTATAAAAAATATGTCACTTCCCGGCCCTCCAACTATCTCTGTGCAAAAAATCACGCCGGTCCGTTGCTCCGTTGCGACGTGAAAGAAGGACAAACAAGCAAACAAACAAACACACTTTCACATTTATAATATTAGTTAGGATTCGCAGTACCTGTCATCAAAAATAATTTGTGCATTTCTGTAAAACAATTTTTATCCAAATATATAAAACAAGTTTACGTAGCAACTTTAAGATGCTTTTATAACATTTTTGGAAATGTTTTAATTTTATATTTGTGTAAAGCATTAACGGCGAAACTCATTTTTATTATGACATGTGCTTATGCAGAATAAAATAGTTCGTTTTCATAGAAAGTACAGGGAAACTTTTTTCGCGGAGGTTAGGGGGAAGGGGATATTGATTTTAAACTTACAAACTTGCTAATGATCCCTTAAAGAAATGGGGTCGGTAGGGCAGTGATATTTCGCGAAAAGATTTCGAGACAAGATGCAGTCTAAAGCACTGTAGGGTCTTCCAGATCCTTTGATTGGCTAAAAAATGTTCTGGCCCGTGTTAATGGCTTGCGCACGAATCATGAAGGTTCAGTGTCGGAGTTACTTAGTCCTGAGTGGCTTTGTCAAAGACGGACACGGCACCAGCAGCCAATGGAGGTATAACAACAGCTGAGGTGTGTATATAGTATTGAAGTCTACTGTGTGCTCCGATTTTTACGCGAAAAGTCACTGGCCCTAGGGGTCCAGTGTTTCTCGCTGGGAAATTTTTACTTCCAAGGTGTTAAAATTTGTAACTAATCAAACTTACTTAATGAAAAAACCATGTATCTTCCTCTGACAATATTCTATTTTTAAAGTGAACTTTAGCAATTTATTAAGCTGGTACAAAATTTAAATTACCAATATTATAATTACGTCTACAGATTTACCTCATGCAAGGGCAGCGAGGCACATAAGTCATTTTCCAATCCGACAATATCAAACTGCGATGAGTATAAAAAAATTATGCTTCTCGAGGAGGTGATTACCCCTCGCCTTGCGTACGCCACTGCCGTTGATCCACTCTGCTTCTGGACAAGTGCCTGTTCTGCGCCGAGACGTGGCCGCTATGCGAGTATTCTCGGCTTCCAGCCCCGCCGAACACGACGATCGATAAATTCATTAAACTCGCAAACCAACCCCCATCCTCATTACAATCACGAATAGAGGTTCGTATGGCACCGGCCTACTGCAGTGGAAATACGAGATACCGAGATGCCAATTTCACAATAAAATTGATGTACTATTTCTCACCGCACGTTAATACCGGCTTCTCACTCTTCTGGACCCGAGAAGTCGGTCATGGACGTTGTACTAGGACAGAATAAACAAAACATACTTATAGTCCAATCACGGTTACTTACAACTTTTCTGAAGACCTCTTTAAGTTCTACTTTCAAGACATTCCTTCGCCTTATACAATTAAGGCTTAACTAAGTCTAGAAAATTACAGCAAAGGGATACGCACCGCATTCGTGCGCATTTATTTATAATAATATGTTACAAAATTAATATTTATTGCTAGGCATTACTAACACACCTATTTTATGTCTGTGTTTTGCTATTTAAAATAACATGATGATTATAATTTATAGGTAAAATACCATTGGCTTCATTTTCGAGAGGATGTTGAGATGTGGTGCCGATTGTGCTACACCTGCACTGCGAGGAAGGGCCCAAGGACCAGAGGGCAAGGTCACCTCCAGAAATACAATGTTGGTGCCCCGTCCGAGATGAAGGCAGTAGATATTCTGGGCCCCTTGCCTGTCACAGAGAGAGGCAATCGGTATCTACTGGTGGCCCAAGATTACTTTATTAAGTGGCCTGTGGTCATTCCCCTCTCAAACCAAGAAGTACGAACTGTGGCCGATGCCCTTATAGAGCATGTTTTCTTGAGGTTTGGGGTTCCACTAGAACTCCATTCTGATCAGGGAAGAAATTTTGAAGCTGCGGTCTTCTAGGAGGTAACAAAAATCGTGGGCATAAAAAAGACTAGGACTACAGCCTTATACCCTCAGTAAGATGGAATGGTCGAGAGGCTTAACAGCATTATTGAGCAGTACCTGTCGATCTCCGGGGTACACAACCAAAAGACTGGATTCAAAGGTGTCACTGTTTCTTCTTCTTACTTCTCAGCAGTTCACGAGTCCACAAGGGTAACACCATCAAAGATGCTGTTTGGAAGAAGCTACGCCAACAGAAGAGGAAGCTGCAACCCCTGATTATGCCAGCAAATTTCGTAACATACTTGTTGGCATTCATGATTTTGCTCGACAGCACCTCAGAATAAATAGTGACAGGATAAAGACGCAGTATGATACGAGAATATCGGGAGAGGTGTTTCAAGAAGGAATACTGGTGTGGCTGTACAACCCACAGGTGAGAAAAGGTTGCCGTCCGAAGCTACATAAATGCTGGGAAGGCCTCTACAGGATTCCAAATAAGATCAAAGATGTGGTCTTTCGGATTTGTTGTCAAGGCTCTCGGGCGAAGCCGAAGGTTGTCCACATCGACCAACTGGCACTCTTCGATGGTCCGGATGTTACAGTGTCTGTTCAGGACGAACATATTTGAGGAGGGGGCAGTGTTACGCGCTCGCTTCTTTGGATCCCGCACGCACGAGTGGAAATTAAGGACAACAGTTATATGGTAGCGGTGTAATCAAGTCAAAGAGTTGTTTTGAATGAACATGCGAGAGATAGGCCGTTGGCCACGCATCTGTTACAGGAAATGAGCTGCCTATCATAAGGGACGCCACCGCACACGCTGATAAATTCATCGCAGCTTGCGCCTCACTGACCCCGATAAGCTCTTATGTCTCCATTTATCACGCAGTAATTTCGTCATCATCACCATTACTCTTCCCTGAACATATTGGATTGCCGAGAACGTTCTAGACGGCACCTACCTCAAGTATAAATACCACATGCGGGCCTCTGACGGTAGAGTGATTAAAAGCCGAGAATTTGGAGTCTCGTGCGACCTCAAGCGAGAGTTGGGAGATTTGAGAACCGCAAGGGACGACTGCAGCGATCTGCGAGAGTGCGTCGGCGAGCTTATGTGCAGTGAAGAGTGGGACTAAACTGCAGGACTGTGGACTGGATGCGTGAGTGAAAAGACACACGGGACAATGGAAATAGACAGTTTTAACTAAACGTATGGAAATAATTGGAGCAGTTTAAGGGACATTAGCAAGAGTAAAAACTGTGATAAAGACTTTAATTGGAATGGAGATAGTTATTTAATATTAAGCTCAATAAGAATAATTAGAGTTAATATGAAGCTCAGAATGGTAAATAACAGATGTTTGACTGTTTGTAGCATTAGGAGTAAATATAATTATTGAATTTAGTTCTTTTATGTTTATTAAGACCTCCATACATCATGAACTCAGATACGCCACTCAGATGCTCCATGTATTCAGACATTTAATTTAATTAAATTTAATAATATTGCATTCCATATTGGTTAGAGGAAGTATAAAAACATCTCAAAGCACTTGTTTACAAAACAGTGTTATAACATAAAATCTAATCCACGCCGTTTTTACTTGTCGTGTAGGCAGAAAAGCAGTTCAATTTAGGACACGGAGACTGGTTGTGCGCAACCAGCGAGATCGGTCTCCCTTATCTTTAGAGACACCCGAATTTCGCGAAATCATTTCCGCACATGCTATATTTTAATACCTTACGGGCATATCAGTAGTTTTCCTTAGTTTATTGGATGTGTCATTGTGAGAAGACAGTTTCTTACTTGACTGGCCAATCAGAAATAGCTTACTCCGAAACTGTATGTCTGCGATTCGCGGTCTGGCACCGAAGACGCTTAAAATATAAATCATCCAATGACGAAAGTGGATCAGAGCTATAGTGATACGAAATACAAGAAGTCATAAGAATGGCCACATGTTTTCCGCGAAAATATTCCATGACTAATTGTACTGCAAAAAACGTTAGCTTATAACTTATTTCGTGGTTGAATAATTTCACCTCCAACGCGTCTTAGGTGCCTGCCAGCCAGTCACCGACGTTCATCATCGGGATAACTTAATTCTGATCGTCGCAGTAAAGTATTAAATGTCTTCTCACACAGACACGCGGCCAATAGCCAAACGAAATTTGCAAGTATGCACATACGAAGTTGAAGTATAACGTGCGCATAAATCTTTTCGCGAAAAAACTGGTGGCCCTAGTAACAAGATATTTTCGCGAAAGTCGGGCGTCCCTAAATATAGTGTTATCGAAGATATGAGGGTTCAGTTTCTTTTTCGCGGTTTTCCAGCGTCTATAAAATAGCTTGGAGGCATCGATCAGCCTGGAACCGTGAAGCGAGGTTTGCAGGAACTGCGACGAGGGTACATGGCCTGCGATGGAGCCTCGTTGCTCGGCTCGACTTGCACAGAGGCTGTCTGTCGACGGCACCTGCGCTAATTGAAGAGTCCGTGCAGGCAAACAGCCCGCTGCCTGGCTGTAATCAGACACCAGCTGAGCTGCCGTGAATATTGAATGCTCGGCTGTCGGGAGTGAATTAACGCTGGAGCAGGAGTCGGAGGGAGTTGTAGAAAACTGCGCGAATGCTCACTAAATATCACCCCACACGGGGAAAGAAATTATCGCTCTACGAACGCCGGGATCCTAGCAACACGTACCTCACAATGTTGCCATCTTCTCTTCTCACAAAATTTGCTACCAATATTTCGAAATCGTGATGAGATGGGTACTTTTTTTTGTTAACGAACATATGACGTGACCGTATATTTTTAGGAGAAATTGATAACGTATTATTTCAATGTGAAAATTGTGTTTTATTTTCAAACTATGAGGACAACGAATTTGTAATCGCTTAGCTAATAGAAAATAAAGAGGGGAGAGCTATATATAGTCTCTCCCTAAATTAAGAAACGGTTGCCAGAATGGAAGTAAATAGACACGCAAACTCTTTTTGTTCACGAGATGCTTTATTTATTGTGGACAATGCAATGACGTACCTTACTTAACACGGTAGTTCAAATCCATATTTTAAATATTTTAATTTATTACTGATGTCTACTTCTTCGCTACTGGATTATCGATATTTGTGTGTATTTTGTGCAGCATGCAACTTAGGTTTAATAATACCAAAACGAAATATATAAGAGAAGCAAAAGTATTAAAGAGGAGCGTTTAAGGGCAAGTTCCCTTTTAAGTTGAAGGCGATGCGTCACCATTGGAAATAAGCTAACAGTAATTGCCAAGTCGTCATCATAACACTGCTTCTGATATGCAGACGTATTCCGTAGTCTTGTACGACTGAAGTTAAAATTAAAAATCTCTAGGACGTCCCCAGTTTTTAACAGCATAAAAACTTTATTTAAATTGAAAAACTATCTAAATCAACTTACGGTGTTTTTTTTCAATTATACGTAAATAAATCCAGCTATAAATTTTACGACAGATCTTCCTTCTACTTTCATAGGCAATTAAAACGGAGATTCTAAAACTGGACATTTATTATGGAAACGAACAAAACGCGATTGGAGTTATTCTCATTAGCAAAAAAATACTCTGTAAATATCTGATTTTCTACGTTCATCAAGATAGGAAATCAGCCAGAATCCAGCAGAAATATTCCCTTTACCACATGTTGCATCTGTGTATCACAGTCTTTAGTGTTCAGTTGGGAGCAACCCGAGTGTCCCACAACCGTGACCTTAAATAGGGAACTGTATAGAGGTGAAACTGCGTATAGGTTTCTTTGGCACGTGTGTGTGTGTGTTTGTGTTTGTTTGTGTACCCATTCTCTGACATTGGTGCGCCAGGCTCTGGAAACGAGCCTTGCGTCTGATTGACTATCCACGGTCACTTCACACTTTTCTGAAGCCCTGCTGAAGTCATACTTTCACGATATTACTCCGCCTCCTACAAAAAAAAACTTAACCAAGTCTAGCAAATTACGCCAGAGGAACAACGCACCGAATTCTAGCGCAATTAGTCTAATAATATTTTGCATAAGAACTATTTACTACTAGGTATTACCAACACACCTACTTTCTCCCTGTTTTTATTAATAATATAAGAAAAATTTAATTTGTAAATAAAATATAAGTAAAAAATTAATTTAACTAAAAATACGGTACTTTTAAGATAAAACTAATATAAAACGCATGTAATACATGAAATATCTAGGAAACAACCAAGTCCGTCATACGTATA
>NQII01000804.1:631228-662285 GCA_002778355.1 Clitarchus hookeri
TTTTTAAAAGGTTTGATTTGAAAAGTGTGAATAAACCGGGAATAGACTGTAGGAAAGATTCGTTATTGGCTGAATTGCCTGTTGGCCAGTAAGTCGCCAGGCACTGAATGGCTAACGGCGTGACGGCGTGTTACTGGCAAGTGACGTCATTTAGCTGACGTGTCAGTGATCTCTATGTAAGCGGCTGCTACCACTTCTGTATTCTAAAGCATTCTTAGGTCCCGCAGTGGTGTAGTGGTCGGACCACTCGCCTCCCACCAAGGCGAACCGGGTTCGATTCTCGGCGGGGTCGCTCCCGGATCTTCGCATTTGGGAATCGTGCCGGACGATTACGCTGGTCGATGGGTTTTCTCTGGGATCTCCCGTATCCCCCGTTCTTGCATTCCGGTGCTGCTCCATACTCACCTCGCTTCACCCTCATCGACTCTCAAGACCTCGATGGAGGTGTATGTAGCTGCACGATCATGGTCAAGAAGCGAGGGAGCGATACGTGCGATAATAACACGCACCGCTAGCGCCTCATCGCTCCTACGCGCAATTCGTGTACTGTTTCCGTCGAAATTGCTGTACTGGGCAAATTAAATCTGTAACAGTGGGACTTTATCACACGCAGTGAAAGCCCATATATTAATTTACGCGCGTATAGTCGTATTTTTTTCTTACCGCTTAAGAACACTGCATAGGCAAGCATTAAAATTGTGATATTGAAACATTTTCACGAATTTGTTCCTTCATGAATACACTTGAAACGATAAAAAACGGAAGGGAAATAAATATTAGTTTTTATATTTTTTCTACAAGAATTCATATTTCCAGAACATTTATTTACCAAGATTCGCATATTCGCGCAAACAAAAATTTCATAGAAAATATTTCAGTGCATAGTCTAGTTAAGGGCACTGCCTACCGGCTGGCCGTTGTGAAATTTAAATAGGAAAACACATGTTAAGGAAATATCGCCTCAGTGCATTAATTTTATATAGATAGGCATTTCAAACTAAAGGTAATCTCCACTAATTTTTAAGAGCCGTCCATCTCGCCACTCTCCACTTGGGTTCCGCCTGCCTGGCACTTGAACTGCGTTGCAGAGCGTTTTAAATCGTGTTTTCTTGACAAAACTATTAAACGTAGGCCCAGTATTTTTACCTAGGAAAACACCTTATATCTCAGGCAAGGAAGGAATGGTACTTTAAAATTACAACGCAAACTGTAAATATTATTCCGGAGTACTAAAATGTAGTTAAAACGGCTTTTTCAGACTGCCGTATCTTAAAACACACTAGCCGGAAACGAGTCAAACTACGATAGGAGCCTGTATCGAACTTTGCTACAGACGTTTCGTCAATAAATTGATAGAGTAACAGCTGGAAGTACCAAGGGTAGACGCAGCACTACGAGAACACTGCACACCAGTTCAGAGCCCTGCGCGTAGCGGCGATGGCGCTCTTGTAGCGCGTGACAGTGTGACCCTTATAGCTCCCGCGCTTCTCAGCCAGAAACAAGAGTAAAACGATGCAGGCAGGCGGGATCCTTGAGCGTTCTTTTACTGTAAATACCTTATGTTGCTTCAATTAAACGAATCTATACAGGGAGAAAGAACCAGTGACAAAGTGCGACTGGACGTTCCATTCCATATCTACACAACTAATGTTTTTTTTTCTCATAAAAGTATGAGTACACGGTAGACTTCAACATTATGCGCACCCAACAGCAGTTTGTCTGCTGCCATTGGTTGCTGTCTGCTTGAGAAGGCGTTTTCAGATTTGACCGGGCCACTCAGAATTCGGCAACGTCGGCACGGCTCCTACGTGATTCGTGCGCAGACTGTTAACGCGTGTCAAAAAGTAATTCTGTCAATCAAGATAGGTAAACGACCCTACACTGTTTTGAAATATAACTTATCTTGAAATCTTTTCGCAAGAATTTCGCTACCCCTACATATCTGGGCACGCACTGGTCGTCGCAGCAATAAAATCTTCACGTCTCATAATTACCACACAATAGAAGAGGGTCCGGTGAGGGGCAAAGGGGGACAAGCTTTCATTTCCGCAGTAATCTTGCTTGTACAGGTGGGCGCAGCGGAACGAAATTAGTGGCGCCAGTTGGAATGGGGAGACGTCAAACATTGTCGGTGATGCGCGTGTTTCCGTTTTGTGTTAGGGGGGNGGGTGTTTCAATTAACAGCCGTCCCGGCCAGACAGACTGCGTTATTGCCTCTAGTCACTTAACACTCACAAAGTCAACTGCAGTTTTTTTTTACTCGTCTGCTGATTGGCAAGTCTCTGATACGTTGGACTGCTCAGTTACAGTGTCCACGATCTTGCCCACGTTGCACATGAATGTTACTTGTTACCGGCGCTGTACAAAGCGACGCACCGGTGTCCAGTCTTCCTTGTGGATGATCTGATCTGTAGAGTAATTAACAACTCTTTGACATGAGCACGCAGTACGTTGTTCACTCTCTGTAACGTAAGTACAATGCTTACCAAAAATATTACGTGACTGCAAATATTAAAATAAAAAATGAAAATACGACGAAAAAGGTTATAAAAAGGACAACCGGTTTTTCTTGAAAAGCTTTATGCACAGACTATACTTTAACATCGTATGTGCATGCAACAAATTTAGTTTGGTTATTGGACGCGTGCCTGTGCGAGAAGACATTTTATACTTAACTGCGCCAATCAGGATGAAGTTATCACGATGCTGAACATCGGCGATGGGCTGGTAGATACCTAAGACGCGTGATAGGTGATATTATCCAACCCCGAAATAGGTTTTGAGATAACGTGTTTTGCAGTACAACTAGTCGTGGAATCTTTTAGCGATAAACAGGTGAGCCTAGTCATAAGTTGTGGTTTTAGGTTCTTCAAATAAGAATATTTTACGATGCCTGTTGTTCACAGCACTTATTTCAATATCACAACCAACGATGTGAAGCCTGTTTGTTTGGCTGTAGTAACACGGACCATTCGCAACTTAGGACAGCGGCACGGTTCACGAGTCAGTTACTCAATTTGAAGATAACTAGGCAATGAGCTTCGCATTATACAGCACTGGTCAAGAAAAACGTTCTTTCGCGTTATGTGTAGTCCATCGACGGTTACTTCTAGCTTTTCTGAAGTCCTGCTTAGGTTCTAATTTCAGGCTATTCCTCCGCCTCATGCAAATAAAGCTTAACTAAGTCTAGAAAATTACACCAATGAAAAAACGCAACGTATTTGGGTGAACTGAGTAAAAATATTTAGAGACCCAGAAATTTTGGGAATTCATCTAAGGACAAATTAAACTGCATTTACGTATACAACGTGTACATATGTATTTCTACTTACGTTGGTCTATAGTTTGTTAAACAGCTCCGAACTACTTTCAACCAATAACGAACCTACAAAGAAAATAAGAACCGAATCCCGTGCTACCTGGTCTGGGGTTAAACTGGAGAAACAGCCAATGAACAAATAACTGATGCTCGAATGCTCGAAGTATTGTGGAGTCTAGCTTGTTGCCGAATGTAGCCGTGAGAATTCCACATCTCTATTAATTAGAATCCTGAAAAATTCGCGAGTTCAATGACCTGCAGGCTAGACTCTACAGTCTTATGTACAGATATGCCGATATTAACTGCACACTAGTTGTCTGCTGCCACAGTGGAAGGCGACGATTGGGCCAGCGTTCGCCAGGAGATGTCAAACAACGTGTGGACCAATGGCTAAAGTTATATAAACGCACGTGTTTTGAATTCTAGCTTGTCCGAAAATGAATCTGCAAATTCTTCAGGTCTCTACTAACAAAATTTTTTGTAAAGAACTATTTCTTACTATGCAGTACCAACACGTATATTTTCTCCCAGTTTTTATTCATATAAATTATAAGTGCACTATTATAATTTATAAATGAAATATAAATAAAAGTTCAATCTCATGTTAAATAAGGTAAATTTATGTTAACGGATATATAAAACACTTGTGATACATGAAATATTTAGGAAACAACTAAGCACGTCATAAGCGGAGTGATATGTCATAGTTTTGATTAAAAAAGGACTAAGAAACCGCGAAAAGACTATAGTAACATTTCTCTCGCAAGTTTCAGTGGCGATAATGGAATAAGGAAGAAGCCTAGTTTTAATTCTAAGAAATGGTCCATATTAAAAATATATCGAACAGGTTATGCTAAAACACTGTTTTCTTCTAAAAATCAAAATACATTTAATATAAAATTTTCTGAATGTTTTTTTTTTAAATTTTTTAACTTTGTCAGTTCCTTCTGATTGGAAGCTAAAACATTTCGTAGCACGACATAGTACGTAAGCCATCGATCAAGTTGGTGGTGTCTCATAACTAGGACCGCCTGCTTTTCGCGAAGAGATTCACGCGAAGGCTAGACTACAATGTGCTATAGCACACGTACCGTTTTCCTTTGGTTATTGACCACGTGTATTTGTCAGGAGACAGTTACTTACCGGATTGGGCCAATCAGAATTAGGTAACTCCGACAACGAGTGTCCGTGATTCGCGGGCAAACACCGGCAATGCCTGGCAGTTAAAAACATCCAATCACGAAAGTGGATCTGAGCTCTAGTGTTTTGAAGTACAAGTAGGCCTCAAATATTTTCGCGAAAAACAGGTGGCCTTACTGATTACGCATTTTCAGCCGCAGTGGGCTTTTGGATATAAATGAAAATATTCGTTATTTTATACTTGTACCAACCAATTTTCAACCTTTTAACGTTGTATGGAATGCAATTTGAACGAAACAAATAAAAGGCTCTCGTATATTTTGCACAACCAAATGTCAAATTTACAAGTTTTCTGTTTTATTTTGCAACTTTAATTAATAAAACTATTTGCAGAAAATTAAACAGAGAAAGCTGCAAAGTGCAGCTTTGATTCGCATTGAGATTTGCTTAGTGATAGCTATAAAAACAATGACAGATATATATATAAAACATATAAAAATATTAGTTACATTAGAATAAGACCTGATCTGTGTGTTAAATAAATATTTTGAATAAGATCGTGGAAAAATAATTTCATGTAAATTTTCAAATTTTTGCGAGTGAGTTAGTTTTGTTATCAGGCGGGGATAATTTGCAGGCATACCAACCTTAATCTAAAAAATACAAAAAATCCCTTTATCGAAAATATGTAAATTTGTCCCCAGCATCTTTCCCGCTATTTGGAGCCGCGAGATTCAGGCAGGACGCTACGTGTTTGTGCGAAGGAGATATCGCGCTGAAGTTATGGACATATAACTCTCACCAGTAGCACGGTACGGCCACCCTTCAAACACGCGATGTTGCTCGTCATTGTTTTATGCGCCCAAGTGCCAATATCACTGCTGAGCGTGTGTCACTCCACCCTCCCAGCCTCCACTGGCCTCTTCTTGTCGACTTGACTCCACAGTTTAAAAACCGTCTAAGTTGGCTGAACAGGAAGTCACGCTTCACATGTTGCAACCTTCGACTAATCTATCTTTACTTATTTCACACCGGTAACATCCACTGCAATTTTTGTTTGTATTTGTAGAAGGAATTTTTTGGAAACATATTTGCCAAATATTTTCGAGCAAATTTCACAAAACCTAAGTATTGAACGAGTAAAATTAATGATGAATTTTAACAAGTAAGTGTTGTAGACTTAAGTATATTATAAGAGCTAAATAAACAATTTTGTGTATTTGATAAAATAATATGTTGTAAATATACAATATTTCAGCTGTAGAGTTACAAGAAAATCTTTTAAAACTAGTTTCAAAACAAGTAAAAACTTTTTTTTAGTGTGCACGAGTGTTGTATGACGATATATTTGGTCCAAATATACTGAAGACGTATTGCAAGAAAATTTAAAAAACTAAAGAACATTAACCATTTGTTACTCTTTAATTGTGGTAAAAAAAACGTAAAATGTTACCGAGTAATGCTCATTTTTGTCAATAAGGAAATTTCTTTTAAAACAACTCGGGCCCAAACATTCTACAATAGTAATTATTTTTTGAATAACTTAGCATACTCTGGGAATCTTAGGCTGTCAACCACTACGTTCAAGTTGAAAGATATTAATTACGAGCACATGCAAATTAAAACAAAAGTTAGCTGTGAAAGAAACATAAAAACAAATCTATCTTCAGTTTTGGCCTATCAATCGCGTGCATTAAAAAGTCAAGAAATTGTTGCTTGAATGCAGTTATTTAATTATTACCTCGAGATTTTCGTGTTATCAAAACTAAAAATGACAAAAAATATATTTCACACGTGCGTTGAACTAGATGCCAGTAAAACCGTTTATTTGAACTCTCTCCGTCCATTTTCTCTTGGGTATGTTTAAAAAAACGTTTGATTGTGTAGCAGTGGTCTACAAATCGAACTCACAACATCAAACAGTAAATTAAGTTGAAAAGTTAACTATTTCCGTGGACGTTAACGTATAAAAAATGCTTGAATATACCTTATTTGTGCTCAAAGCTGCCGAAGGCTAAATGCTGTGGGTTCATGGTTTTGAATCCGTAACTTCCATGGTAATTATATGATTATTATTTGAGGTCAACAGAACAATATATTTATCACGTTTTGCTAGTTAGTATACATGGAAAAATGACGCCAAGAAATGCGTATGACTATAAAAAGTCACGCAAAGATGCACAATCGTGTAAAGACACCCCCATTTCCCAAGAAAAATGAGTACGTAGTAATAACATTGTCTGTGTCTTCGTTACACAGATAACCAACTGACATAATTTTTGAAGCTAAAACTGCTCTTAATAATTTGGAACGAGTTGTAATAGTGCAAATGTAAACGTGCCAGGATAAATGACAGTTCACGCCTTGCATACCATTTGTTTTCGTAATTTTTAACTGATCGTAAGTGGTCGTGCCAAATACACTTAGCATCATAAATAAACAATTTACTCCTCTAAGCATAAGCTTTCCTGGGAAATTCTTAACTTAATCATATTCTTCCTTTATTCTTATATTATAGATTAGTGGCATATAATGAACAAATATTTTAAGGAATTTCTTTTGCTTACATGTACCCCTGCAAAGGAATTCTATTTTATTCCGTTTTAGACAGTTAAAATTTCTTTTCTCAATAATTAAGAAATCAGTTTATTGCTCTGAACTTCTGAACCAAGCGGGAGGTCCTTAAACGGAGAATAGTACAACATTGAAACCGATTCTCTAGTACTCAACTACTCCGAGTCCATAAAATTCTTCCAACTATACATAGAACACAAGACGTTGCTGATTTTGTGTTTATATTTCGTGTAATGAGCACCTCCAAACAGCAACACTAGATATTGAAGAATGGAGAAGGAATTCACCAAGGCTTGTGCTAAGTAACCCCCTCAGCTTTGCCCCGGAGTTAATCAGGAAACTTTTGAAAAACCATAGAAAACCGAAATCATAACAGCCGGACCGGGAATTGAACCAACGTCCTCCCGAATGCGAGGCCAGTATCCTACTACTGCGCCACCTCGCTCGGTGTGTATAGGCTTTTGAAACGAACCTTTGAAAAATGCCACTGTCCCGATCTGCATACATCTTTATGGGCACACTGAATGGCATGCGCCCTGTGAAGTTGGTACCGACTGAGGCAAAGTAGATCCATGTCTTAACGTAGAATTAAATGCGTTGGTTAAACATTTGTAAATTCTGAGATTATTTATTTTAGATTTTTTATTTTAATACATGCATGAGTAAGAATGAGCAAATTTGTAAAATATTTACTTTTCTAATAATTTCACAGTTTCACATGACCTACGTGTGGACAAAGTGAGCAGGCTCATGACAACGTTAATGCTACATATGATGGAAGGACACACAATATGCCCCTATACAAGAAGATCTTAAGCAGGGCTTTCAAAAGTGATTAGAGTATTGTGAGCAGTCTATGTAGGTAGGCTATTTGCAGTTACATCACACTTTTGGACTTAAACCTTTGAAAAGTCACCTAATGTATAACATGTTTGGTTGTTTCATATAAATGTCACGTATTACAAACTTATTTTATATTTTCTTAAAATGAACTATAACTAATATTTTAGCTATAAGTTATATATTATTTGTTTCAAAATTACTGTGAACAAATACAAAATGAATATAGGTGTGTTGGTTATGTCTAGTAAGAAATAGTTCTAATGCAAACTGTTATTAAACTGAGTGCCCATAATTGCGGCGCGTCGTCCCTTTGATGTAATTTTCTAGACTTGGTTAAGCTTTGTTGGTATGNCGAAAGTAGAACTTAAGCAGGGCTCCAGAAAAGTTGGAAGTAGCCGTGAATGGACTGCAGTCTGTAAGCAATGAGGAAGAGGGATGCGAGGATAGTGCGCTTTGCGTGGCTGTTGCACTGGCAGTGCCGGCGGTATAATGCACAGGCGTAGAGAGCGGCGGTAATGTATGCGCCAGTTGTAGCTGTGGGGAAGACGCGTGAATCAATAAGCCCACAGTCCCCGTGCATCTTCCACTGTCGAGAGATCTGCTTCCTTCGCCAGGGGTTCGTCTCCCCAACTCCCAGGGGTTCACCTCCCCAACTTCCCCTTAACACTTCCAGTAACAGTGTCATACACCTGCGACGTTGCATTGGAAGTGGCTTTAAGTTACCTCCCTAGTAAACCATTTTAAAGAGTGTCGGCCACAAAAAAAATCATTACTGCATAGTTGTACGACATACTTCCAAACTTTTATAGGCTGTTCAGTAAAATGAGCAGTTATGAAAGCCCTGCTTAAGATATGACTCTGTGCACGTGACCTATTAACCTGCCATATGTAAAAATAACATTGCCATGGGCTTGTTCACTTTATTTATGCGTCATTCAGGTTAACATGTAAAATTATTTTAAAAAAATAATAATAATTCACAAATTTGCTAGTTTTTACAATTACATGTATTAAAATAGCAATTAAGTTAATAGTTTTTGAATTCACAAGTGTTAACGTAACATTTTTTAATTTATCTTTCAGACATCGAACTATTTTCCCTCCATCATTACCAACTTAACTGGACGCACTCCAGTCGGCATGTCTGTTAAAATACATGCCAGTAGAGCCAATAACGTTCAAAACTTTTCAAGTAAGAGTGAATAGCCAATACTATCCATTGGTTTCTACAAGAAACAAGCAGTCTTGTATTGGCGCCTGCGAGATACGCATTATAGCACAACAATAATGTGTCGTTGGTTGCAGACACTCAGGCGCTCCTCGGGACGCATTTTCAACTTGCTCTGAAGGCGATTGCATGTTCCGAACTCGAGTTTATAAACGAAATATTCCTTTAATCGTTCTCTCATCCACCTCTCAGGATATCGGCAGTTAATAATACTGTATACTTTAGTATTAAATTTGTAATATTTAATATTACAAATCTGATCTGTAATGATATATGCAATTATAGTCTATCCACAGTTTATTCATACCTTTTGAATAAAACCTTTAAAAACCACTCTATGTGTGGGGTGTTTGGTTGCTTCCTAATATGTATTCACAAGCGTTTTATACTTCCGTTGACACAAAAGTATTTTATATTTGATTAAACAAAACTTCTAATTATATTTTATCTATAAATTAATATATTTATTTTGTAATCAATATGAATAAAAACAGGGAGAAAATGGGCGAGTTGGTAATGCCTAGTAAAAACAGTTCTGGTGCTAAATATTATCAAACTGAGTGCGAATGAATGCGGTGCGTTGTCACTTTGGTGTAATTTTCTAGACTTGGTTAGGCTTTGTTTGAGGAGGAATTGCCTGAAAGTATAAATTTAGCAAGGGCTTCAGAAAAGTTGGAAGTAACCGTGATTGGACTATACTAGTGACGTGCAAATTCACGTCATTATTTCGCTTCATGCTAGATATCGAAACTGCAAATGACTCGGACCCACCATTATGAAGTGTATGTTAATTGACGGGCAGTTATTCGTTGCGTGCACAATCAAATATTGGCCCAATTACAAAAGTACTGCAAACTTAAACGTGCTTAAAATATCACTTGTTTGCCTAAATATAACGTCTCTGCTGATATAAGTAATACATTCATGTATTCAACCGTAATTTCATGTATTTCATCTTTAACTCTGTAATGGCCACTGGCTGGGGACAGGAATCACTAAATTACTTTTTTTTGTTTCACCTAAATATAACGCGAATTTTACATATATTAAGTATTTACGTAAAATCATTTCTGAACATTTAAAGACATCGCTGCTCTGTAACGTGAGAACAATAACAGTGCCTAGTCCAAAAAGTTCAGATATCCCGTGTACCATATGTGGTCCAATTTTTAAATATTGAATCTGACATATAAGTAATGGAGAAATATAGAATAAGTCCATGAAGGTTGGGACTTACCCACCGCAAGATAAAACGAATTTTAAATTCTTAGAATTTTTGACATGTATAATTTGGAGTAAATGTATTATTTTCCGAACAGTCTATCTTTAAAAAAATTCACACCTTTTTCCCGTCTAAGAATTAGGGATCGGCATGGATGAGGCCAAGGGGACAGCTGTCCTGCCAGATGCAAACACTTGCCGTTCCCGTGCAATTAAGCGNAGCTGTCCTGCCAGATGCAAACACTTGCCGTTCCCGTGCAATTAAGCGCGTTTGGCAGAGTGATTATAGGCCGTCCACTTATGGGAACCCTGCTGAAGATCTACTTGCATGAACATTGTGTAATATTCCACCATACCTAATATTAACATTGCCGTGGACCTGATTACTTTATTCGTGCGTCGGTCAAGTAAAAGTGTTCCATCAGTAGTAAAGTAAATATTTTAAAAATCCTGCCATTCATACACTTGCATGCATAAAAACAGAAACCATATGAAGTCATTTAAGAATTCACAAATGTGTACCTAACATTTTACATTCAACGTTAGGACAAGTAGCTACTCTCCCCACGTCGATACCAACTTTACTGCGATAATGCCAGTCAGTGTGCACGTTAAAACATATTTGAGTGACATTTTTCGAAGGTTGATTTGGAAAGTGCTCAGTTAATTGAGAACAGCCTATACCACTCGTGACTTATATTCGGGAGATCGTCCTTCCGAGCTTGACAAACTGCGCTGAGAGGTGTGTTTTCTCCTTACTTTTGAAGTCTCCAATATAGGCGGATGTGGTGCAGAAATTCTATATGAGCGTTCACCATATCTTGCTGATTATATCAATGTTTTTGATATCCGCTGAGACAAAATGGAAATAGATTGCACTACTACAGCCATCAAGATACCACAATGCTGGTGCTACTATAACAGCACTAAGTCGTTTCTTGTGTGTTTGTATTTGAGCACTAGTAGACGAAAGGCCATTGCCCTGTAACGATTTATCTTCGGTTCTCTCCGTTAAAGAATACTGCACCTAACCACCTGCCACAATGTCATATTTTCCCCTTCAAATTCATTTTATAATACAATTTGAAGGTGAAATAGGGCCAACAAATTTTGTAATTAAACATCTTTACTCAATATGTTATATTTTTTATTCTCATGCTTTTTGTAACACTTTGGCTGTTCAACTTTAATTTTCTTTTTGTAAGTGGGTTTGTTTGCGCGATTAGATATTTTTTTTGAATACCGTAATAAATTTATTCAATAATTTTTTTTTGAGTTTACAATCTTCGAGTAAAAGTTTGTTTTCGTATTTGCTTGCTACTATTCTAGTTCAAGGTTTTTATAGTCTCTATGGTTAATATTTTAAATTTAATAAAGTTACTTAAAATGTATTATTTTCTGGGATAGTCTGAAAAATAGCTGAGGTGAAACTAAATGGAGGTGAACTGGCAGAGTGTGTGCAGGGAACGAAATGGGAGTAACCGGAGAATATTTACACACAGCTCAGCGTACACCACGATACGTCCCCACGAGAAGCCACGTTCAATAAAACAGATGGTACTCCGGGGCTTGGAAACTAACCCGGGACCCTAGCAAAGGGAAGCTCGTAATTTGGTCGTTATCACATCGAATGATGGTGACAAACTTTCAAGAGCTCATGTTCCTACTTGATTATGCGACGTTCAAAATACGACTGCCTTCACGTTTTATGGCTCCTACAAAGCAAACACAGAGTAGACACTTGACAATCATGTCAATTTAAAACGTCAAGAGATAGTGATGCAGTCACCTATCTGGCGTTGCGTACCTGCACCACGAAATCGCTCAGCAAGTGCAAATAACTCATGCTGCCGCTGAGTCTTGACCCGCAAAATGGTGGCACATATGTTAGTTTGCCAAAAGGCGTAGTCACATAGTATTCGTCACTCTTCTGTAACTTAGTAATTGGAGCAAAAGCAAAGCAAGTAAAAACCCAAGTAGCATTTAATCAATGGTATTTTACTGTAAAGTAGAAAAAAAAAATTATACAATTATACCATTGCTTACAATTGCAAGTACCATCTATTCAAGGGTCGAATTTTGCGCTCACACAAAATATACTAGCAAACTAGCTCACACACAATCGCGTGACATCATGCACGTCACAGTATTCCGTAATTCAGAAGTAAAATTTTACATTGCTATCTCTTATAAAAATTAAAATCTAGAAAAGTAGAAAATTGGAGGAAAAAAAACCCAATTAAGCTGAATAGCACTGCCTTCATGAATGTTGACATTACGGGAAAAATCAGGTGGCTAAAGTAGCTACTTTTATGACAATGCAGGAGAGCCTCTCTTATAGTAAGTGCAAATAGTGCGTTGGTTCATCTGAACTCATAAAACAAATAACAATGCATTTTTAATGCAATTATTGTTTCCCCATGTGTGCCAATTTCATTACTGCAACGCACATAGCAGGCAGTCATATTGAAGATGTTACGGTAAGCTTAAGTTAGTAATGTTGGTTTACGCATATACGTTACCAGTGACATCAGTGTCGAGTTCTTGTGGCCGCCATCTTTACTTCCTGCTTTCCGCAGCCCAGTTTAGAGTGGAGTATGTACCTGAAACAAAGTCGAACTTTTAAAAATTTCCGTAGAGTAACTAAAGATTTTATGCCAATGTGATATTAACATATACGGGGAAAGAGTCCGAAATAGCAGTGACTAGTGAGTGAAGTGATTAGTGAGTAGGCGGCTCTTAACAGTGAGGTGAGTATAGAGCAGCGCCGGAATGAAGGGGCGGGGGAAACGGGAGATACCCGAGAAAAGCCACTGACCAACAGCATCGTCCGGCACGATTGCCACTTGCGAAAATCCGGAGTGAAGAGGCCAAGGATTGAAACCGGTTCTCCTTGGTGGTGGGGGGCGAGCAGTCTAACCGCTCAGCCACCGTGGCCCCAACAAAGGACTAGTCTCCGCTAATATAAAATATGGAACCTTCATCGTTAGCCACGAACATTGCCAAGTGAACACGAAGCTTTAGAAAATAATGGTTCCTGAACGAATTAGGGTATTCACGCCACTTTTTACTACGTATATAAGTNGAACACGAAGCTTTAGAAAATAATGGTTCCTGAACGAATTAGGGTATTCACGCCACTTTTTACTACGTATATAAGTTAAGAACAAATCAAAATGTTTGCCCAAACTTTCTTCACAGACAAAAGTGCTATGAAACCTGCAATCGGACGAGAATTTGAAAATATTTTTCTTCTATTGTAATTGTAAGATGTAATAATAAATTTGTCACATTTTTCAAGACGTGTGCAAAATAACCTAATATTTTTAAATAATTCNAATTGTAAGATGTAATAATAAATTTGTCACATTTTTCAAGACGTGTGCAAAATAACCTAATATTTTTAAATAATTCTGCATATTCAGTGTAATTACCCCATAAATACCGAAGTCTTCAGCTGTCAAGTGTCGTCCAAAGATATTTCACCCATTTGGAACTTCCTGCGAAACAAATTATATTTGTACAGTTTCTTTATCTTAAGTTTAAATGATAAAATACTGGTAAGTTATGATATATTTTTGAAACAACCAAACGCGTGAAACATGGGATAGTATTCCAAAGATTTCATTAAAAAAAGTATGGGGATACCGTGATTAGACTTTGTCACAGAATGTACGCAATACGTAGTGAAACATTAAGGGAGTATTCCGCATGAGAGAGGGTTGAGAGTGTGCTTTGCTACAGAAGTAACGCAGGCAATATAAACTGTTTGGTTACGTTGATAGTAACACTTTGTTTTCGCTATTTTCTCAGTATTTACACTGCCAGGGGAAACATTACGGTTTCCCACCACAAAGCTCACAGAGTGAAAGCAAACAAACAGATGTAATTAAACCGCAGCTGGTTTGTTGAAATTACTCGTTTTCCCTTTTACAACTTTTGCATTTAGCGAGGGTTTTGTAATGTTATTTGAGCTCGACTTCCTCTTTCAGAAACTAACCACAATTAAACTAAATGTGTTCTCTTGAATAAATGTTTGTCATGGGTAAAAAGGTAACACAAAATATGTCAATCTTCAATAGTGGAGAAAATGTTGAATCAACGAGATGTAGGCTGCTTCCGGTTAAATGAGCATTTTAGAAATCGACATATGAATAATGTCACTGCCCCAAGCTGCCTGCATTTTAACGAGCACACTGACTGGCATGCGTTTCGTAAAGTTGGCAACGACAGAGGGAATGTAGTTCCGTGTTGTAACGTCGAAATAAACGCATTAGCAAACATTTTAGAATATTGACATTATTTACTTTGTTTTCTGTTTTTTAATGCATACAATGTAAGAATTNCGCATTAGCAAACATTTTAGAATATTGACATTATTTACTTTGTTTTCTGTTTTTTAATGCATACAATGTAAGAATGGGCAAATTTGTAAAATATTAACTTTTATAAAACATTCCACACTTTCAGGTATTCTTATCCGACGCATGGACAAAGTNGGCAAATTTGTAAAATATTAACTTTTATAAAACATTCCACACTTTCAGGTATTCTTATCCGACGCATGGACAAAGTGAACATGCCCATAGCAATGTTAGTTTTACTTATGGTGGAGTGTGTGAGCGAGAGAGTGAAGTGATTTGGGTGGCCCTTAACACCGAGGGCGTACGGTGGAAAATTACACAATGTGCATACAAGTAGATCTTAAGCAAGGAATTTTAAGTTCTCAGTTTATCGTGAACACCTTTGAGTTATTTTCAGAGTAATATGTATTGAGATTTATTTGTTATATTTGTTATTATGGTTATTATAATTTATATGCAACCTATACGAAAAGAAAATAATCTAGTAATATGCAGATCAGGTATTCCGAGTCTTAGCAGACACAGTTAAATGTATATTTTTAGACGCTACAACCGTAGTGTGAATATGGAGTAGAGTGATCACACAGCCTGCGCAAACCCAGTCTCCGTGTCCCCAACATTGAACAGCTTTTCTGCCAACACTACTATTCTAAACGGAATGGAGAGGATTCGAGGCTAGAACACTGTTTAACAATCATTGAGATTGTATACTTATTCTAACCAATTTGAAATGCGGTTTTATTAAATTCAAATTGGCAGAAGTATTTTATTCATATAAAAATGCTTGTCTTTAGATAATTAGACTATATAAACAAACGCGTTCATAATTGTTGACCATGCGACTTTAAAAGTTGTGTTGGTTTGGGGTACATCAATGCTGGGTTCATGCGCAGAAGACTCATCTTTAGTCAATGGTTAAAATGAAAGAAAATTCTTTTAAGGGTGTATACTGTTATCAGTTTAACATTCCGTCATATGTTAAGACCAAAGAAACGTGTTTATATGCATCAAGTTGCAGGCAGGACTGTTGAAGAGTTTTCAGAACGTNTCATATGTTAAGACCAAAGAAACGTGTTTATATGCATCAAGTTGCAGGCAGGACTGTTGAAGAGTTTTCAGAACGTAGTCTCAATAGCGAATGATAAAATCCCCCTCCCCCAAATACACGATGGGCTTTTCTTATTTAAACGCGGTTTTATACCGTGTGCGCGCAGATAGTTACGCCCACTTACTGCGAGTATATGATACTCTGACTGAAAGGGTTAATCTGAAATGAACCAGTTCAGGATTAAGAACTAAAGAAAACCTCTTAACCCTTTGAGAACGGGACAAATTTACTGGCACTCTAGCTAGACAAGGTTGAAGTGATCCGTCTGTATTCTCCACTACAACAGTATCGCGTGTGTTGGTATGTTTATTTCCACTCACCATCGTAGTATTGGTTCTCGCTACACAGGACAAGCTTACTGTACTTTGCAGCGCTTATTATTGGCTGGCCGTCGGCCAATGAAGTCGCGCGTTGGCTGTGAACCAATTAATGATTCACGACAGAACTAACAGCTACTACAACCCAACGTGGTCACTTCATACATTACAAAGAACAGTTTTATTATTGTGAACTGAAATGTTGACTAGTTGTAATTTTTTACTATATTCCGTTAAAGTCCAGCGAAACAGTAAAGCTATGGAAGTGTGAGTTTTGTCTTCAGGAGAAAAGAAATCTCCATATAAACATAGCTCCGAGTATGTACGTGCGCATTGCTCAGAGGATTAAGGAGGATGTATACCCGGCCGTCTTGAATTTACGTGTATTCCACCATAACTAAATGTGCAGATTGAAAATAAAAAACAATTTCTCAAGGCACAGGGAAAACCGTTACAGTTGTATCAAAATCCAACTTCTCTTTCTCCTGTTTCTCGTTTCACATCTGTCACCGTAATTAAAGGTTGCCCCATTATTTAATAATATATGTCTCTCAATACGAGTTAGGTCGAGAGATTTGGGTGGCTCTTGACAACGAGGTCTTGAGAACCGATGAGTGAAGATTGAGGTGAGAATGGACCAGCGCTGGGATGAAAGGGTGGGGAACGGGAGATCCCCGAGAAAACCCAACGACCAGCGACATCGAAAATCTACATGCAAAAACCCGGAAGTGACCCCTACGGGGATTGAATCCTGTTCGCCTTGGTGGGAGGTATACAGGTCTACCCGCTCAGCCACCGCGGCCCCGTCTCTAATTGGCCAATACGAAAATAACTAAAACCGTACTTTCTGTAAACATTTTATTAAGTAGTTCTCTATGCCATGTGAAGCTTTGACTTTCAATGTCCGGTAATGAAGTTTGATTACGACCATGATATCCGCTAAACTAGTGATTCCCAAAGTTCTATGAACTGCGACCCATTAAAAAAATGCCAAAATTCAGGACCCACATTAATGCCTTATGCGAGAAACGTACCGTTTCGCTGTTCCATCATGTTCACATTGTATTTATTACTTAGCGTAAGGAAGTGAACAGTAGTACGATTGATAAAATAGGTAAAAAAGTTGAAGTATTAAAAAAACAATTTAAATGAAAAAGATACCTAATCAAACAGCATTACGCAATGTGTTATATTACTAATTTAATTAAAAAATAGTTTTGGCCGCGAGTGGAGGCCGCGGGGGTGGCGGCGCTGTGGCGGGGGTCGCATTCACTGCGTTTACGTCTGATTGACAGTTGCAGTGCATGTGTGTAGGTTCTAAATTATAACATTTATAAACCTATGCATATGTTTATGTATGAAATCATATTTTTTGTGGCGCACCAAATTTTAGTCTGCGACCCACCAGTGGGGTCGCGGCCCAAACTTTGAGAAATACTGTCCTAAACAATGCTCTGACGGCGTAGTCAGAGTTAATGACCTCCAGCGGGCCAAATCTCTGTGTCTAGAGGTGGGATTACTTTGCGGCTGGTCCTAGTGTACACGTACCAACGTAACATGGCGAGCCTTGCCGGTCACCCATCCAATTACTGACCAATCCTGACGCTATTTAACTCGGAGATCACGACAACCCAGACGCGGTACGGCGAAGGTGCGAAAACCTATTAACACGTCTTAAATACGCATTTCATCTAAAGCATGCCGTCTACCCAGGTAGCTAAACAGTGAACAGAGCCGTAAAGAAACGTGTTATCAAACAAATTGCTCAATATGTTTGAAATATATCTGATTACGAACAACAGTTAAGAAATTATTCGTGTCCTTAGATATTTAAGTTTTCTTTTTCCATTTTTAATATGTGCGTAATATTCGTGGAGAAATCGGCTAATTAGGGGAGTTCTCACATAATTATCAAATATTAAATCTGCAGCAGAGTTATTGGGAATATTACATGGGTATGCAACACACGTTTATATTGCAACATAAAATGACAACTGCCCCCCCGGGAGAGGGGGGAGGCAGTTTCCTAGGGAAATAATGCCCACCAGTTCAAGGTATTGAGCATAGAGGCTATGTCAGCATGTGATGTTACGTGCCTCGCTGACCTTAGCGCTACCGCACTTCTATGATATCTCACACTAACTAAATACCTCCTGGTAGGTAGCATCCTTCAGCAAGACCAGTATATAATATCCTGAGTTACTTAGGGTACTCTAAAGACATTATTTTTGGAATATTTAAAAGGAATGTCTCCTTTGTGTAAATAGTTCCGTCTTCCTAAGTTAGGCTTCCTCACTTCAGAAAAACAATCGTTACCTATGTTGCCAGAGCCCTCGTTTTTAACAGAGTCACAGGACAAACTTACACTGCAATTATGTAGTTCATTGTTGGTTCTACTTTGGAATATAACAGTTTAAAGATAAATTGTTGAAACCACATTATCCTATTAAATTATTATTATAAATTTTACTGAAATGTGTTGAATATTTTGTTTTCAGCGTGAAACTAATTTCTTCCCAACATACGTGTAGTCACGAAAAATGCGTTCTTTCCTTGAAAACTTCAATTTTAATACTTATAATTAAGCAAAAATAAATTATGTGTGCCAAAAGTACCTTACGGCATATTCAAGATCTTTAGTTTTGAAATATTACTCGATGCATGCGAACCAATAAGTTTTAAAGAAAGATTTGCAGTTATGTAAAAAATTATGAAGCAATAACTAAAGACGTAGTAAAACAGCTGATAATAATATGCTGCAATAATATCCACTACAATACAGGTAACATTTGAGTAATGCATCTTATTTTAGAATTCAGTGTTTCATATGCAGTCAAATGTATTCTTGACGATATTAAATACCTCCTCAGAAGCAAGATACGTTTCCTGATACGACGGCGGTAGCGGCGGCTGAATCTTTTCCCAACGAAAGTTTTGAGCTCTTTAAGATTTAGGAGTTAACATGTTCCTGACGCGGCTTCAAAGAAGAAACTTCGAGAACAGGTAAGTCAAGACTTCGAGGAAAGCGGAAAGTACCCTCTAATTTATAAACTTTCCATTTGAGACAGAAAATGTGCGTTGTGGGATGCTGAAGTGTGGGGTGAGTGAAACTGTGTTAAAAATATTGCATATGTATAGAGACCTGACAAATTCGCGAGTTCAATGACCTGCAGGCTAAACTCTAGTCTTATGTACACTCTAAGAAATTATTCGCAAATTTACTATATGAGTGTATACGTAAAGTGAGAAAGCGCGAATGTTAAAGTTATTTCCCATACATTCATGCTAGCGTTCCTACATTTGCTCATAAAGCAGTCAAATGTGTAGGAAACTTCCCAGCTTTGTATAGTAGATACGCTAAACATTCCGTATTTGTAGCCAGATGTGTGGTATTATTTCCATACGATATATGGGTTAAAAACTTCCAATTAAGTTTAGGAAGGTTAATATAATGTTTTTAGAGTGTACAAATATGCCGATATTAATAGCACATTGGTTGTCTGCTGTCACAGTAGAAGGCGACAATTGAACACCGTTTTCCAGGAGGTGTCAAACAGCGTGTGGACCAATGGCTTAAGTTATATATAAATTCTAGCTTGTCCCAAAATGAATCCGCGAATTCTTCAGGTATCTACCAATTAAATACACGCGGACAACTAGCTTCCTACATCCTACATGCTAGATGAGAATCTTTTATACGCGTGACTGTGAATAATTCAGTATTTCATTGACTGTTGCTCTCGATTATCGTTAAAGCAAATGATTTTTGTTGTTTCGTATGCGTTTAACTTACAAGAACTCCAGGAACTGGATTGTCTATGTAACTGTTACATCATAAGGAAACAATATTGGAGTTTAATAACAAATGGCTATGTTCATTAAATATAGGAAACCACGCACTTAACGCTTCTTTCCAGGTTTTCCATAACAAATTGGTTATGCGCCCAGGCTGTAAATAAACTGTATTCATCAAACCAAAAATTATTGGTGCCTGAGGAGATGAAGGCAGACTGCAACTGTTCTTTCAGCCAAAAGATNTGTATTCATCAAACCAAAAATTATTGGTGCCTGAGGAGATGAAGGCAGACTGCAACTGTTCTTTCAGCCAAAAGATTAACTATAAAAAGCACTTGTATTTGAACATTATTTTGTATAATAACTATACATAATTTTTGCATCGAGCCCTTAAAACGGGGCAATTATGACATTTAGGGAATACAGGCTCAAGCTGTTCTCATAAAAGATGAACTTTGAGGCTACTTTCCTTGGGCCATAGAACAAGCCACTGGTAAGAATAAATTAGCAAAGTGGCAAAGATGTGATTAAGAAACAAAATATTCATCTAAATAAATTTAGTGATACAGCAGATAAATTCTCAGACACAGGTATTACAATAAATCATAATCTCTTTAGTATAACGAAGTTATACTGATTGCCATCTTCTTTTGAAAAACTTCAGAATAGCTACTGAGTCAAAGTGAGTGAAGAGATTTGGGCAGCTCTTAACGTCGAGGTCTTGAGAGCTGATCTTGAGTGAAAGAAGAGTCTACCATCTCCTGAGGATTTAAAAATTAAAATTTTAGAAGAAAGTGAAGCAAGGGAACTACACACATTCCTTGGGGGAAGCTTTAAAAGAAATAACAACATATTAGCAAACCACACAACGCCACTTCCTATTACAACCTGTTTGCACAGTCCGTCCCTTGTCCATGTCGCCGTAGGCTGATTACGGTGGCGGTTAACTAAAGCCGGACACACCCATCTCCAGGCGTCCTCTTGGTACGATGCCCCGATGACAAAAGACGCTGTTCGTATGGTTACGCTGTCCTATATCGGACGGGTTGTGCAAGAGTTAGGCCCCGTTTACTGGTCGGCAGAGGGAGGTTTCTTTTTTGTCTTTTGCGAGGTATTTCGGCAAACACGGCTCCTGTCTTGGATTAATGTCTGAAGACGTGATCAGGCAGGCCGTGCAGCTAGGGCTTGATCACAGTCCATAAATGTTGATGGACGAAATTTCGTCTCATAGATTCTCAGCTTCGTTTTCGTTCGCGTGGTGTAGGCAATGGGTGCGAATTGCGTGACAACCGTATATGTTTGACTATAAAGCTTAAAATTCCAAAAAAAAGTCGCTGCAATCTCCTTACTTCAGGCAAAAAAAACTGAAAATACTCCAAGTACATTAACTTTGCATCTCACTACTTGCGTCTGCAGAGTAGATCATTTGTTCTTGTTCACATCCCTGGACGGAATGCAAATCCAAATGGGAGAAATAAAGTACTTTTTTTTGTGCATAGCCACTTTATAAACCACGGGAAACAGCAGAAAGAGATAATTAGCTAATTTACGGAAAGCTTTGTGAAATTCCCTCTAAGCTCACTGTTGAGAAAACCAAGAGCTAGTACTTTTAAGAAGATATCTGGGTAATTTATACAAGCACTTTAATGTAATGTGGTGAGGTAATTTTTATCTGAGTGAACTTATGTGCTCACGTGGTTGTAAACGTGTATAGGGAGGGAGAGTTTTATGTAGGGAAAAGAGTGTGTATGTGTGTGTGCGTACATGTGCGTGTCAGGGTGTGCGTGCATGTGCGTGTCAGAGCGGGCGTGCGTGCATGTGAGCGTGAGTGTAACATAGCGTCCGAGAGTTAGGTGTTTGGTGAGGAGAGGGAGCTGAAAAGGATTGCTGGCATGGGGAAGGGGATAGAGGTGGCAAACGAGTTTTGTTATCATTCCGCCACTTTGAACTTGAAGTAAAAAATTAATTTCGCGCCCTCAAAAAAAAAACGCTAGAGGCGCCAAACTGTCCTGGAAAATGAATGGGCGTGTGTAGCAGCCGCATAGCAGCCTCTCGCCAGATATTTTGCGGTCAAAGAATATTTTTGATTGTTTTTTATTAGCCAGTAGCAATTTTAATAAAAAATTAAACGTTAATCGGCAAGGAAATGGTTTTGACAGCATTATATTGCCTCCGTGTCATTCATATTTACATCTGTTCCAGCTACTGTGTTCGTTTATGCTGTCTGCCTTGTTTGTCCAGTTTTTGTGATATTCTTCATATTCCTTACTTTATTGCCTGGCAACCAATTTTGGTTGTGTTGTGTCGTTTTTCTGGTGTCATCTGACTACACTCTTGCTCGGAATAATATCTATGTTGCACTTTAGTTGTGCTGTGTCGTTCTGTCATTTGTTCTCCGACTTAAGTCCTTCCCGGAATTATATATTTGCTATACATTTTGTCGACCACAGTTAACTCACGCTCGTTAATCCCTAGAGGCCACGGTGGCTGAGCGATTAGCCTGCTCGCCTCCCACCAAGGCGAACCGGGCTCAATTCCCGGGCGGGTTACTCCTGGATTTTCGCAAGTGGGAACCGTGCCGGACGAAGCCGCTTGTCGACGGCTTTTCTAGGGGATTTCCCGTTTACTCCGCCCTATCATTCCGGCGCTGCTCTATATTGACCTCACTTCATACTCATTGGCTCTCAAGACCTCAATGTTAAGAGCCGCCAAAATATCTTCACTCATTCGTTCATTCCTATTTATCTATGTGTTTTTAAATATAAATTATTTTATTTTACCTAGTAGGTTTCCTGTGACTCCATCGAAGTGTTCGCAAAGGCGTATGTTCATTATTGTCCAAACAACAAAAATCAGTTTGGCAAACTGTGCTCATTTATGGGATTGGTTTTCGTTGGAGTGCGAAAGGATGAGTTTTATAGCTATCTTAAGGGCTTTTATTAGTTTCGTATCAATAAGTGCCGTTATGGATAAGGACACCCGATTTTCGCGAAAATATTCCATGGTCAGTTGTATTTCATAACACTTTATTTCATATCAACTTCCGACACCGAATGATTTATGGGTTATGCGTCTTAGCTGTCTACTCGCAAATCATAGGCGTAGCAGTACCAGAGTAACTTAATTATGGTTGGCCAGTCGAGTTAGAAAACGTTTTCTCACAAAGGCAAGTGTGCAGGCGGCCTACGACGCCAGAGCGGGAAAACGACCCACATAAACAAAATCAGACAGGCTACACCAACAGAGTAAGAGTATAGTGGAGATAGATGAAGAGAAAAGGGGCACAGCGCATTACCTANATCAGACAGGCTACACCAACAGAGTAAGAGTATAGTGGAGATAGATGAAGAGAAAAGGGGCACAGCGCATTACCTAGCGAATAAAAGCAAGTGCGATGTGGCCACTAGTCACTACAGTGCTAGTGTGATACGAATACCATTTCACATTCACAACCACAGGTCGGAGACCCAAACATAGATGACAAATCCTGTTCGTAAGTACGTACACGAATGATTGTAGAATGTGAAATAGAACACATGACAAGACATACCGGTAACATGCCTGAAAATATAAGGATACCTCTTGCACGGTCTACAGCGTGCCACCATTCAACAACGCCACAATTCANGGTAACATGCCTGAAAATATAAGGATACCTCTTGCACGGTCTACAGCGTGCCACCATTCAACAACGCCACAATTCACCAACAGCAACACTCCTGACAAGATGAATATGGCTCTTGAATTTGCTATAGTATGCTGCTGAAAAAAAACACACACACACCATTCGTTGTGAGAGAGGGGAATGGAAGCGTTTCAGCTTCGACAATCCTGGAGCGAGGAACAGCGACCTACTATGCATTGTCACCTTGTCCCCGCCAGGACGCGAGGTGGCGCAGAACAGGCCATTTATGACTACTTTAGCATAATTTAGAAGTTTAATTTCATACAGTCATTTAAGCAAAAAATTAAAAGCGATGTAGCTTATTATTATTTTTTTGTGATTCCACGTGATGACATTTTAAGCAAGAAAATTAAACTTGTGAGTAAATTATTTTCCTTGAAACATGATCTCATAATAAGGGGGTCGTCTTATTTTCGATATATATATATATATATATATATATATATATATATATAGCGACAAGTGAAACAGTACTTTGCACTCACTAAGTGCATTTGGTGGTAAACTAATTCCAACTCTGTAAAGTTTTCTTAAAATCGGAAACAAGGCTCAAGCTAGATTATGAGAATTATTTTAGTTGCCCACGCATTTACGTATATAAGCGCCGTTAAAAAACCTTTGCGTGTGTGTGAAACGAGCCACATATTCACATGATCTTCTACGTTAGATCAAACTATAACAACACCCATTAAAGGAGTATTATACGTAAGGTTAATATAATTTAAACTATAAATACACATACTCGCCTACTATCTGGTGTTGTTAGGATGGTTAACTAAATGCAAAATTAGAATTCCACGCTTTTGGCCGGCCATCATTACTGCATTTTTCAAAATGGAATCCTTAGCCAACAGGACCCCCAAAACTATAATAGGATACTGGATGAATAGCGGTTTTTACAGTTTCAAAAACTTAACGCAAAATTGCGTATGATATTAGTTCAAAGAGTATTTTTGAATTTTAAACTAACCTAATATTGGCGATGAATATTAGTGGTGCGTTTTCACGTGTACGTCACTGCGTCGTCCGACAGGATTCCCACTTGCAAAAATCTGGGAGCGATGCCGCCGGGAATCGAACCCCTATTCGTCTTGGTGGGAGGTTAGTAGTCAACCACTACACCACCGCGGCCCCACGAACCAGTAGGATGATGGTGAGTGGGAAATCAAGGACCAACAAAATGGGGTTCCCGTAATGGTGGATATTATACGTATTTCTAGCTAGACTTGAATGCTAGTTGAGTTGAAAAATTTGGGCGGCTTTTAAAAACGAGGTCTTGTGAGCCGATGATGATGATATGAGGTGAGAATGAAGCAGCGCCGGATTGAAGGGGCGGGGAAACGGTACATCCCTGAGAAAACGCACCGAACAGCGGCATCGTCCGGCAGGAATCCCACTTGCGAAAATCCAGAGTGACCCAGCGGGGGATGATTGAACCCGGTTCGTCTTGGTGTGAGGCGAACAGTCTAACTCAACCATCGCGGACCTTTTGAATGCTAGTAAATGTTTACAGTGTGCAGATTGTTAAAAGATGTGCAATCGACCGTAACGCAACTAGAAAAAGCTTAACTCGCTTCAGGCGAGGAACAGTTCGGCGAAGGGAAAACGGCGATAATAACGTTCATTTTAATTTTTTCGTTGCCAGAGAGATTGCTCGGTTCTAACTGCCGCGGTCCGAGGTGGAAAAATAGAGAGCATCGCCGTGTTGTTTCATCCCTGGGAGAAATTAAAGTGCGCCGTACGTTAAATATTAATGTCCCTTTGAGGCGGCGTCCACCCCGTTCACCGGCGAGCTGTTGTGTTTGCGCGGGTACACACGCCTCTCTCTAACAGACCGTGAGTGCTCGTTGCACTTTACACAATGTCCGCCACTGTTGTTCCAATAAACAGTCGAATATACAGCAATGCGGGCTGTTGCGAAAACATGCCTCTCAATACGAACCTCGTCAGTAAGCGAATACCTATCACTAAGTGATTAGCATCGAATGTTTAAACAAACTGTTTTTGGGAATTGGCATCATTATTGTGAAATAATTCAGGTGGTCTATCAGCAATATCCTCACACTTCTTCAATCAAACCTTAGAAAAGTCTTTCCATTTATGACGTGTTTAGTTTTTTCCTAAATACGACATGTATCACATCCGTTTAATACTTCCGTTAACGTAGAAGTATCAGATTTTTGGTTAAATTGAACTTTTACTTATGTTTTATCTATAGCTTATAATATTTCATTTTAAATTAATATGAATTGAATCGCAGAAACAATAATTTTGTTGTTAATGCCTAGTATGAAATCGTTCTCATAAAAACATATTGTTAAAAAGAATGAGCACAAATACAGTGCGTTGTTCTTTTCGTGTAATTTTATACACTTAGTTAAACGTTGTTTGCACGAGGCGGAGGAAAAGCCCAAAAGTAGAACTTAAGCAGTGTTTTAGGAAGTTGGAAGTAACCGTGAAGGGACTATGTACAGAATTTTCTTGAACTCTAGGTGCAATATTTGTAATATTTGTAGTATAAAACAAATAGGTCCTGTGACCTAACGTAATAACTAAAGGAGAGACGCCCTCAAAAATTGCGAATTCAGATTAGTTATTTACAAAATGTTAGAAACCACACGAGATGAAACAACAGACTTGTGAATAGTTTTAGTCTGATTTTATATCTGACAACTGTGAACATTTCCTGACGATTGATCCAAAAAACACACTGGGTAGGGAAGGGGAGGAGGTCACAAGAAGGCATTCTCCTAGATAGACTAGGGAATCGAGGTAAAAATTCCATATGGAGAATTTTTCATACATTTTGTAAAACGGAGTGAACTGTAACCCTGCAATATAAATTTGGAATATGTACATGTGACGGTTTTAGTGGGGAAATTCTCAGTGCGCGAAATATAAGTAATATTATTTCAATTGTGGGGGCTTGAAACGTTTTGCAATGGCAACATTTTTGTTCCTGTTTCCGAAAGCTTTAATACTCCAATTTTAATGAAAATTGAGGTGCTAGTTTTTTAATCTGATAACTTCTGTAAAATAATATCATCATGTTGCACTCTGAATAACTGCACTTTTATTCGACGGTGTTNAAAAAAAAAAAAAAAAAAAAAAAAAAAAAAAAAAAAAAAAAAAAAAAAAAAAACTGAAAAATACAGTACCTTTTATTGTGGAGAGTCACCCTTAGTTTTCGCCTCGCTCTTATTGCTAATATTCTGCAACTAGTACTAACTCCAGCTCATGTACAGCATGTGTGGAATGATTGGTGAGTTGAGGTCACTAGGCGTGGTTGTGTAAGTGTGCTTGAGTGTTTTCAGGGTGTTCCAAGGGAATGCCCAGGGAACATCCGCCATCCTTTACTAGCTGTAAACCTATGTTACTTACAATTAGATCTCTGTGTTGAACAATTATGGTGGGCGTGGCACAAAATAACACACGTGACGAAAACTTAAGAATTTACAGTGACTATACAATGCCTTTTTACCGCTATTGCTTCTAACTTGTCTTATTATAACCCATAAACTATTTATTTACTTAAGAAAAATCAGCCTCATTTTTTAAAATAAATTTTTGTGTCGTTTGAAATATTTTTATTATTAATGAGCTGAACGTAAACTTCTAAAGCACATTGCAGTATCCTGATGATTTGTAGGCATATGCCATAAAATGTGGTCAAGATGTTCACCCACATGCGTTGAGAGTGATTTGAAAATACGACCGCTTTCATCTCAAATGTTGCGCGTCGACTAGTATGAATCACGAAAATACGAAAACATCGCATTACTTCTGCTGCGCACAGAGGGCGTAATTATTTACTTTATGAAAAGGATGCACATTATGAGGGAGTAAATGTAACGATATGTCGGAGATGAGGAAGAGGCACTATAATTGGGACCAAGATTACGGAGGAAGCACTAAGACGGAATTATAATTGGGAAGAAAAGAAAAGAGATCAAATTTACGAGAAAAAAAATGCGTTGCGAAATATTGTTGTGTGAGTCGGTAGCGGGAGGAATATTTCAAGACTCGTATTATGAGAATACACGATTTAAAATGAGGTACAGGGAAATGTGTATGAGCACATCTCTACATCAGAAATAATAATACATACGGAAGAGAAACTATTTAGGTCACGTCAGTGGAATGAATATCTCTTGAGGATGGCTTTGGAAAGGTTTGTTGAAAGGCAATCAGAGAAAGAAGAGAAGGAGGAATATTTAAAATGTTAGACTACCCGAAGAGAAGGCGAGTTATCAAGTTATGAATACGTCAGCGCAAAGAATGGATGCTTGAAGGAAGAATACTGCAAATACCTACTGAAGGAGAGAGCGCTCATGTAGCCAATGTAGGCGAGCCTGAGGTTTCTTAGTATAGTCCATTCACGGTCACATCCAACTTTTCTGAAGCCCTACTGAAGTTCTACTACCAGTATATTCCTCCGCATCATGCAAACAATGCTCAACTAAGTACGGAAAATTACACCAAAATGACAACGCACCGTATCCCTGCGCACTCAGTGTAGTAACATTTCGCATAAGAACTATTTATTACTAGGCATTACCAACATACCTATCTTCGCTCTGCTTTATACATAATATAAATACATTAAATATTATAATTTAAGACAGAATATAAGTAAACGTTCAGTCTAACCAAAAATAAAAAAAATTTATGTCAAAAGAAATATAAAACGCTTGTGATGCATGCCATATTTAGAAAATAACCAAACACGTTGTATATGGGGTTATTATTCAAAGGTTTGATTCAAAAAGTGTGAAGAAACTGCGAATAGACAATTTGCGCGGTTGTACACAACATAACTCCACCATAAGAATGCACCCTGTATGGACGTGCTAGCTTAGGCCTCGTACTCATATAGGCTATCCACGGTAAAGTGTCAGCACTGTTTAAGGCCCTTACAACAAGCATAATAACAAAAAAATATATATATTTAATTGTGGCTTCAATCGTTAACTTTAGAGAGCTATAAGATTTATACACTCCGTTAATTAGTCACATGACATTATTATATTATTTTAACATTTGGCGAAAGGATGCAAAGAGCCGAAATGAAATTTAAACCTTTTCAGACATACTTTAATTTACGGTTTCAGGTGTACAAATTTTATGATGCGTACTGTACTTAAGTGAACAAAGCACTATGTTTCGTTATCACAGCCAATGACGACTTAGACCTGTAGGACGATTTGCAAATCATTTATCCACAGGTAAGATCATTGGTCATTGAGCTTCGTAGTGTGCAGTGCAGACTAAAAATTACATGCACGAGCGTAAGGCACACAACTGTTCACACTAGGTCTTAACGGGTTAGGCACAGCCTTAAAAAGTGCTAATTTTACCATGAACAGTATGTACCACAGAACAAGTAAGTATAGGCACGACACAAGCAAAAGGGCGTGGCGGTTCCTTAGATGTGGGCGTGCCAGTTCGCTGATTGGTGGCTCAAGGCTCTTGAAATGGGAGTTGCGTCTGACTGGTGCTGAGAAAGGTTCCATAATTGGCTAGGCTGCCAGCTGGCGAGTTAGGTTGCCAGGTGCTGATTGGCAAGCGTCTCTCCGACATGTCGCCGACCAGCGCCGGCATTTTGCTGGCGCGTGCAGCTGGAGTTGGCAGTACATCTCTCTCCCGCGAACCAGTTTGTTTAAAGTCCACGTGACTGTACTGCCTCCGGAGTGTGGCGCAGTGTAGTCAGTATTTAATACTTCGTAGACTATGCTGAATTGTAGCTCCAGCAAAGCTAATTTAAAAATTTATTTTATTGCTCAGAACAAAACTCGCATGGATGTGCAGTCTTTGTTCAGTAGTGTTTAACACGACCCCACAAGAACACCACAGCCTTGTAACAATTATATTGCTAACGATATAATTTCTTCTTTTAATGCCACTCAAAGGGACATAATTGATTGTACATTCTTTTATACTATAAAGGACATTTCATTGGGTCAATATCAGCTCGACTCTCCATTGGTTGATGGCCGGCCAATAATTAACGCTGTAAAGTACAGTGTAGTGTCCGGTGTGGTATGGACCATTAGAACAATGGTGAGTTCTAACGCAGACACCAACAGAACCGGTGTTCTTGCAGTAGTGGATATAGGTGACTCACTTATAATTTGTCTCAAGTGTCAGTAAATGTGGGCAGACTTTAATGTGTTAATCAGTAGGGCCACCTGTTTGCTGCGAAAAGATTTATGCCCACGCTAACTTCGTACGTGTGTACTTGCAAATTTCGTTTGGTTATTGATACGGGCAGTGATATTTTGCGAAAAGATTTCGAAACAAGATACACTCCAAAGAACTGCAAGGTCGTCCAGCTTCTTTGATTGGTTAAAATATGTCCTTGCCCGTGTTAACCGCTTGCGCACGAATCACGAAGGTTCAGTGTAGGAGTTACTTAGTCCTGAGTGACTTGGTCAAAGACGGACACGGCACCAGCAGCGAATGGATGTATAACAACAGCTGAGGTGTGTATATAGTATTGAAGTCTACTGTGTGCTCCGATTTTTACGCGAAAAGTCACTGGCCCTAGTTACTGGCAGAGACCTGCAAAATTCGCGTTATTATGTGGCCACAGGCTTAACTCCAAGATATTGTATTCTCGTTTGACTTCTGCCATTGGCCATCTATTTTTGAGGCACGCGCTCATGTCGCTTCCAGTAAATAGTAAAAGCTCTGCTGTTGTGCAACCATATCCGGCAAACCGGTCGCCGAGGTAAATGGAATATTTTATATGGCGGTAGCAAATGAAATCACAAATTACGCTGAGGTAGGTACAGGGCAGTGAATTCTAGCTTGTTCCCAAATAATAACTCAAATTGTACACGTTTCTAGCTATTGGCCACTGTCTGTTCGAGAACAGATTTTCTACTCGACTGGGCTAATCAGAATGAAGTTATCCTGACACTGAACGTCAGTGACTGGCTGGCAGACACCTAATACTCGTGGGAGGTAATTTTATCCAACCTTGAAATATATTAAGAGCTAATGCAGTACCATTAGTGGTGGAATCCTTTCACGATAAACAGGCGGCCATAGTAATCAGTGCTGCTGGTCCCTTGTGGCAAAACGGTACATTTTGCAATAGAAATTGACAGGATATAGCATTTAAGTGTAAGGTTCTGTAAGATACCTTTTTCTTCTCCAATATTTACAATCCTTGAACTGCAGGGCGTGCATGAACTCACACACTGTCATGTTCATCCCTTCGTACTCAACAGAAGACTCTTCAATAAAACCCCCCAACTGTGGGTGGTGCCATTACTGTTAAGTGCACTATAATGATATACCGCGGATTGTACGAAAATGGTACTGTTAAATGAACTCCAAACCGAGCTCCTCGGTGCCTTTGCGGTTAGGCTACTCGCCTCTCACCAAGGCTAACCGGGCTCAATCCCCGGCTGGGTCACTCCCGGATTTTCGCAAGTGGGAACCGTGCCGGACGGTGC
>NQII01000805.1:4299-40104 GCA_002778355.1 Clitarchus hookeri
GATATCTTGCGTAAGTAATCATTATGTCAAAAAAAATTCTTACAAAATGTTTGAAATATCTGTGTAATATGTAGTCCTTAGTCCCAATGTCCGATGAACCGCTCACATGGACTCATAACAGCCATAGAGGCAGTAAGAGGGAGGGAGTTGACGCATGTCTACAAGATGCATAGTTGGAAAGATGGAGGCCTAAGGAAAGGATGAAATCGTACACCTGGAGGATGAGCAGTGGGTCCTATACCCGGCTGATGTTGTTAATGTTAACTTGTGAAAGGGTTAAATGGAGTTATGACCGAATGGTTTTATGAGACATGTGTGTTGCTATATAAGCAACTAGATTCATAATGAAGAGCTCAGTCTGTTGGCAGACGTCACGGAGAGCAGAACATCTCTATAAGTTACTCTAGTTGGAATGCTCCAAGGACAACCTCCCAACAGCGCCACAGACTTCAACAATGTCTTCGGCCGTTCTAGCAGCTCCTTCACCTGTGACTGCAGAACCCACACCACTGGCAGAGCCATCTGGTTCTTCGGCTGCACCATCTTCAACAGAACTCGCCTCATCGGCTGAATCTTCCTCGCCGGAGAGAACTTATCACTGCAGTTGCTGCAACATGGTATTTACGCACCAACACATTGCACATCATGAAATTCATAGATGTATGAAGAACCCAAACCAGATAGTGCCTCTTTGCTTCAAATGTGAGCTGATGTTCTACCATAATGAACTTTTCTGCAAACACATAAGGTCGTGTTAAGTTAAACTGTGGGGCTCATCGATTCTTCAGTGCCAGTTCTGTAAGAAAGAGATCCTGCAAACATCATCATTGCTGTGATGAACTGTAATAGCCATCGTTTCTCTCTTCCTTCCCCGCCTACATCATCTACGTACGCACAAACAACATCAGCTCCTGTACCTTTGGGCGAGCCGAAACCTCCTGGGGCCAGCACTGTGCTACTAGACTATCTGTGTCGCTTTTGCTGTACGGAGTTTGCACTGAAACTCGCTCTGCGCCGCCATGAAGTTCGCGAGTGTAAGAAAGCTTGGTTTTGTTTATAACTGGGGTCAGTTGATGCGAAGACAATTAATCAAAATAATATGAATGAATTATTTGTGCATTTTACCGAATAAAATATGCCCTGGAAAAAAATTTAAGACTCATTTATTCCTTGCTTGCCAAAAAAAGTTTGGAATTGAAAATAAAAAATGCATTCAAAAAACAAATAATTACATAAGGTGAAACGGTGCTGCACGTGCATCGACATGAAAAAAAAAAAAATAAAAAAAAATATCGGCCTTAAAGGTTTTAATACAAAAAATACCAACTTCATAAATCAAGCATGTAGGTATATGATTGATTGGAAACATATTATTTTTAAAGTTGGATAAAATATTACAGATTTTCTTATGTCTATAAATAGGAGTGCCATTAGTTCACCCGGTGATGAAATCGAGAAATTAACACCACCTATGTGTTGAAAATAGAATCCAATATCGAGGGCGCTGACAGCACCACCTATACTTTAAAACCAAAAACAAATATGGCTGCCACCTGGTGGCTAAATCGACAGCTCGCCTAGGAATGAAATCAATTATTAATACACTAGCACCACCTAGGTGATGTAAAAGAAAACATATAAAATTCAAGAAGTTGGCTTCAGAAATGTTTAAACAAATGACAAACGAAAAACCACCAAGATGGCTACATTCAATGGAATGAGCAAAAGTGAGGAGTGTGTTGCTGAGGGGTGTGGTGGGGATCAGTCATCTGCTGGATGTGGTACTAAGAAACACCTCAAGAATTGTAAATATTTTTAAATAATCGTTTTATAAAGGTTTTTTATTACAAACTATTAATAACTATTTAGGAATTTCAAACGATTTTAATATGTTTTTTCATAAATTTTTTAGAATATTTTGAAGATTTTTTCAAAAAATTGGAATTTTTTTTTTGTGTTTTCAATGTGAAAGTTTACCGACATCCAGCATGGCAGAGAAGATGGCCACCGGGTGACCTGAATGAAAGAGCATGAACAGCTCAGAGCTCCGATACTTCATACCCTTGCATCAAATACCCCTTTTTCCTTCTACTTAAATCCCACCACATTTCGCACACCAGTTGGGCTACAGAAGGCCATGAAAACGTACTCTGCATAATTTAATTTGGCCAGACACTGATTTAAATAATGGTGGCTACATAAATAATTTTGATAAGTTTTCCATTTTTATTAAAACATTCGTCTAAATTCAACCAAATTGTGTTAGCTCACAGTATTTGTACGAACCGTCGTAAATACATCCTCTTTGTAGAATTTATTGTGCGATATCGCCAAATGAGAAACTAAATTTTCTGTGATACAACACGGGAAACAACCAATTTCCACCAAATACTTCACATAAGTAACGCGATGGAATGTTTTGTAATCTTACATGATTTAAAAAGTTATGGCAATTATTTTAAAAATGTTGGCCCCGCAAATATTTCAGGATAGTAAACCCTATCTACCAAAACCGTAGAACATTACATCCGAAGTTAATGCACCGAATTCTACCTCCGTAATGCAGTTGGTTACACGGTAGTTTATGGCTCGAGGTTTTCTGGGTTCGAGTCTCGAGTAAGGCAAGTGTATATTTCTAATTGTCTTACGTTTCTGGTATCATCTTTAGCAATATTGCTGTCAACGAGACATCAAGGCCCAACTACAACCTAAGTTTTTAAAAACTCCATTAAGAATTATTTGCACCAATGTAGGAAATATTGCTTCATAAATTATATCAGTAACTTTTTTTTCATTTTCATATTATTGCTATTATTTTAGCAGCATGATATGGAAAATGATTCATAAAGCACAATACATGAACTTATGATGGAAATGCTTAAGAATATTGATGCTGTCATATTTATATTGGTACTACTAACTACCATTATAAACAATACTAAATGGTTTTAAGAACCAGTTGGCTTTATAGTTTTGGAGGATTCTGGGACAGGTTATTTGCTTCGTGCTGTTATATATTTTGTGTTTCTAGTTGCAATGAACCAATAAAATATTAAGCTACAAAAAAAGTTTGGTGTTTTATATTTTTTGTTTTGCAAATGAATGAAGACATCTTTAAAAAGCGTAGAAATTAAAGTTGCTATTTTTTTTAAAATCTTTATGCATTACTCTCTTCTTGATTGTGCTTCGCGAGAATTTATTTTGGTGTACTGCTTCATTACGAGTGTAAACAATATGCAAGGAATGGTCCCACGTGGCAGGCAGTTGTAATTGGTGCAGCGAACAGTGGCTGTGATATACGGGCCACTCCCACACTCTAGGACAATGCCTACACGCCAGTCACGGGTCTTGTATTACCTCGCCGGCCCGGCTTTACAGTCTCTCAACAGTATTTCATGTGCGGTCTGCCATGTTGATCTCGCAGCTGCTCCCTAAATATTCCATTTGTGGTTTTTTTTTAATATATTTTTTTTTTTTTTTTTGTTAAATTTAATTTAATGCTTTCAACAAAATTTAAGCTACGTAAGTATGAAATACAATCAATAGTTAAATTCCAATTTAATATGTTTCTGTAATTTACATAAGTTGGCTAACTTACATTTAGATCCATCTGTTACATCTACGCCTAATTTTATATTTTTTTATACATTCAAAAATGCATAGGTTTATATGAATACTTAGTTTAACAAATTTTACTATTGCTTTAATTTTGAAGTCACCAACGTTTAAACTTGATAAGAGTTAAGCTTGATTAATGAAAACAAATAGAGTTTATGTTACAACTGCGATGAAAGGGAAAATAGTGTTCCAGCGTATTGTTGTTACATGCTAATGCCAGCTTCAGAATATGGTGTGCGGTCATTAAACCATCCTCTGTCGATCTGGGTTCCATCCTCGGTGGACCTCAATCTGAATGTTTTCCTTCGCGTACCGTGGTGTACGTGGTCGATTGTCTTCTTGTATTAGTGTCTTCTTGTGTTAGTGCCTTCTTGTGTTAGTGCCTTCTTGTGTTAGTGCATTTTTGTGTTAGTGTCTTCTTTTGTTAGTGCCTTCTTGTGCTAATGTCTTCTTGTGTTAGTGCCTTCTTATGTTAGTGTCTTCTTGTGTTAGTGCCTTTTTGTAGTTGTGCCTTGTTGTGTTAGCGCCTTCTTATGTTAGTGCCTTGTTGTGTTAGTGCCTTGTTGTGTTAGTGCCTTGTTGTGTCAGTTCCTTCTTGTGTTAGTGCCTCATATAATGCTAGGCGAACCAGGAGGATGACCACCGACATGTCTCAAACCTACGTCAGAAGATTGTTCGCATTTCAAATACGCTAGTGCGTATGAGAAAGAATAACGTGTGAACGTCGTTTCCCCGTGTTTGTCAGTATTAGGATTCCAGTCCTTGTTGAGGAAGATAAATGTAAGTGAAAATGCCAAATTTGCGTAATAATCGCGCTCAGCTTTGCTGTACTGGCAGACCGCACGTTTGTGAAGTTTCTATACACTCTGTTAGTAAAAAAACGTATGTTATCTTTTTGGGAACTTCTTAAGGATATTTTTAAGGTGTAGGAAATGGCGTGTTCGTCTACGTTCTTACTGAGGTTCGTCTCTGATACGTCGTGCAGTGATCACTTTATCCATGTATTTGTCAAGTGAAGTTGTGTAAATATTATAAATGTAAATGTTTCCCAAATTTACTATTTCTTGCACTTGTAAGCATTTAAATAAACAGAAAGCAAATAAATGATTTCATTATTCAGAAATATTTACATGGTAGGACATGGAGCTACTTTCAATGTGCCCGTTCAAATGTACGCAGCTAAGAACAGTGACATTTTTTTAAGGTTGGTTTCAATAGTGGTTAAATAATATTGAACAGCCTATACTCAGATATAAGAAGACTCTGAGTGCAGCGACGCGCAAATGTTTTCTTACAGTTGGATAACTTCCCGATTTATCGCCGGCTCGAAGGTGAAATATAACATTTCTGGAAACATTTAGACGTTACATTCGCGCTAATTCCTTCTCCAGTAAGTATTAACCGAAACGAAACCAAATTCATTGGCCTCCAATTTAAAAGAGTAGAAATACTACTAAAAGGACGTCAAAACGTGGAACTTGTTTTCGGATCGGCTGCTGATTTTGTATAGAATTGACAAAGTGAAGTTTTGATTTACTTTATCCACAGCTCCGGGACAAAAAAATTGTAAAAAAAAGCAAGCTAAGTCTCTTAGCCTATCGTTTCGGTATGGTTTTTTTTTGGAACAGTTATTTTAATTTTTGTTAAAAATTTGTCAGGACATACAACGCCACTAAGCTTTCTCGCTGAAACAAACAAGATGTTCCGTACGTTTCTCTAGTGTGTGTGAGTGTATACTGTGTATTATAAATGTTTTGTAAAAATATATCACTGATTTTTGATCACATGCATCTTACATATATCAAACACAGTTCCTGACAGAGCGTGTAGTATGAGTGGAAGATTGCCACGTGGTAAGAATTGTGATAATAGATTACAATCACGGTTGGACGATTACTGCAAGCCACACTACCACAAAAGTAATAAAAGTTCAATATATTGTGTTTACGTTAATATCACACTCACACATTTCAAATATTTCAATTTCAGAGCTTCATAATTATAGACATGTGCATTCGTTGAAAGGTTGTTCCATTACAAATGGTACTAGAGTTACATTTCCCCATAATTATGTAAAATTCTTTCAGTGCTTTAGAATTTATTAGGAAGTACTTAAATACATACATACAGACAGGAAACCGATCGTACAAGCCAAATTTCCAAGGAAATACGTTAAAATGAAATTTAATTTTCTCATAAACCATCCATTAAAAGGTTGCATATTAAATTTTTAACGTTATATGTTTAAATTAAATTTTAATGTCTAATTTCATGTACTTTACTCAAGTTTTCCTATTTTACTGTTCCCCATTTTCGCCCAGGCTCACGCAGGATTGTTAAAATTTTTCAGTGACATAACTTTACATTTTTTATTTGTAATTGTTTTGCATGAATTAAATAGCCCTGGAAATAAAATAATTTGCAAAAATTCTGCTTAAAAATACATTTATTTACGAAGAAAGTGCTACAATTTTAAAATTAGCTCATCGGTCCCCATATACATTTCGTTAACATCATGTTTTGCAAAGACCGTTAAAATACACACTGGCAAATCTTTCATTTCAACCATACTAAGCAAACTGTTTTAAGAATTCAACTTCTTTCAATTTTATGACTGCATAGAATACAGAACTGTCCTATTTATATTAGAGTAGGTATAATGATTAATTTTGTTGTGATTATTACGGATAAGTTTTCAGGAAATGAAAGAATTGTGAAAGTGTTTGCAAACCGGTTTTCAAGAAAGCAAATAAATCTAACAAAAATAAGCTGAACCCATAGAAATAATTAACATATACTTTAACAGAAACATGCACGTACACACACAGGTAAGAGGTTAGACGTAAGCCCTGCTTTCTAAAGAAAAGAAGGGCAAATATGAAGCAACTAGTACCACCATGAACCCCAATTTGCGATGACTACACTCAAGTTAATGGCAGAAGGATTAATTAATGTTCTCTGTAACATTCGTGATAATATAGAGTGGAACATCCCCACACGCGGGCTGCTGGCTTCATGAAATGTGCCTCAATGGTACAGTGTTTTCAAAGCCCCTTCCTTTCCACTTCCTGGCGGGCGTTTATCCGCGCGGCGAGTAGCGATTGGCTTCACGAAACTTCGAACAGAAAAGTTACAATATCTTCTACAGATGCTGGTTGTCTGGTCACAGATGTGGTACTCACTTTGACTACACGGTTGGAAAGCTAGTGATTATGGAAGCGAGCAACGCTTTAACTGCACTGCTCTGTGCCTTCGCGACTCACCTCTGGTGCCTCTGCAAACATTCATCCGGAAATTTATCTAATATATCAAATTATAATTCGCGTGATTTACTCTCAGTAACATTCAAAGTGCCGTTTTTATAATACGTACTTCTAGCAAAATGTTGGTAATGACCATGATGCATCTAGGTGGTCGTGAATTAAGAGCTATGAACAATTGCACTTTGTGATCATTTTTCCACCTAAAAAAAAAGTGAATGTGGTTACCATTGGCGTTTAATTGGAATAATATTATTTAACCTGGTGGTGGGGGAAGGATGGACATTCTTCTTTTAATGTTTTTTGTGTGTAAATAATTTAGTTGCCTTTACTTTACTTTCGTAGGAAAAATAAGCTCATGCGATCAGAGTGCTATGTGTATTTCTCCTGCCCTGTAATTTTTTCCAACCAAACGAACAGGTTACAATCATAAGTTATTGGTGTGCATTGCCAATAACTGTTATTTCAACAGAGACATTTGTGAAACAATATATTCTGGAATCATAAAACGCCTAATGTTTAACACTTCAATTCACTTGCAGACTTAACGCCATTCTGAAGTGTAGTAATTCTCGAAAATCACCAATCTTAGAACAATTCTTCCCAAGAAAACAGATTATATTCTGCTTGCCTGAGTCAATACACTGCTCGCAATTATGTCACAAAGCGTGCTGGTTCGAGTCCCGATGACAGCGAAAATATTTTATTTTATTTTCGTGAATAAAATTTGAGAATACTTCCTTTTCTCTTCCATTATTTCGTGAAATTATTTTTGGGAACACAGAATCAAAACTTTTATTTAAATTTTTCAACAACATATGTTGAAAACAATACTTAAATTGTAATATTACAAATATTAAGTACTGCAATTTTTACAAAATATATTTTTGTAGCCTATAAGAAGTTGACAAATGGTTCACAAAAAATATTCGTGTTAAAATACAAAAAAAAAATCACAGTGTTGAAGCTGTTTTTTCTTTTTTATTTGATATATATTTTTAATTATAAGTAATACCCGTGTTAATTCTACTCGGCTTCTACAATTTTCAGTCACAATTGTCATCAATTAGTAAGTTATCAGGAAGGGTGCGTGACTAAACATACAAACATTCATTGCACATTTTTCAAGCCCTGCTGAAATTCAGACCCACCGCTCGAAGCGCTAAATTCCAAGCAAACATCGCATCATTATTACTTTAAAAAAATACGTTCGGTGGCTTTCTCGCATGCAAAAAAATGTTCTAAGAAGTAGCTATTCGTAATTGCTTGGGGACTGTGTTCTTCGATCGTGATCTCTAGTCTTGCTTATACTTTCATTGAGGGGCGCCACGCCAACTGGGTTAAATCACAAAAACAGAGAATTAGCAGTTTAAACCTCGCACGGCGAGTTTTCAAATGGCAATTAACTGTTTACGAAAATACATCCAAACAAAACCTACAAACTTAACATTAAATTTTTTGTTGCAAATTTTAGTTTATTTTACTTCAAGCGCCAACACGTTTTACGACTGCCGTTGCAATGAATCAATCTGTAACCCAGATCCTGCCACAATGTACTAAAACCTGAGCCAATTAACAAGTAACGTTTTATTATTCAACATTCTCTTGTGTGCTGTCTTATATATTTTTCACATTTCTGGCTTAAGTCTCGACTTCATCCCTGTTGCAGAAATTCTTCATTTTCTAGTCATAATTTCGAATTCAAAGTAATTACAGACAATGAAATAATACAGAAAATTTTAATTTTTTTTAGCTTAGTTTTAAATGTTTGTTATCTAGTTTTTAGGAAAGGTCGAGAACAAGTTAAAAATTATCAATAAGTTCCTGCCTTTTTTCAAGCAGATAATATCACACAGTGAAAATGAGGTAGTAACAATTAAACTAAGAGTTTATTATTGTGAACTTTTGGAATTCCCAACTAAACGTGCGAATCTGAAATTATGACACAAAAACGACGAATTTCTTTAAAAGGGCTGAAGTCGAGCTTTGATAGGAGTCATCGCTCGCAGAAAATGTTTACTTGTGTTCGGCGGTGGATTGTGAATGTGTTGCGCCTCCTGAAGATGTCAGGATGATAGACAGCAAAACTATAGTTGCAATCGGTTTCTCTCTTCCCCGCTACTTCTTAGGATTTATATCATGTTTCCCCTGCATTTTATATAAGTCCCTTTACTCTTCTATAAGATTTTTAATACCCTCGTAATATTTGTTTACTGAAAAACATTTAGCAACGACAAGGAGGGATAAAATGAGAATATTTTAAGATAACACTTAAGCAATGCCAGTAATGAAAGGAACGAAAAAATATCAAAATGGAATTTGCAGAGAAAAGTTTCCGGTTACGCCAGAAAATGGTTATTTCGATTAAAAGTGAAAATATTGTGATAATAAACGCCACAAAATAATTTTTATTATTAAAATAAACTGAAGAATTATGTATTTGTTGGCCTTTAGGAAACTTTTCTGCATTAAGTAATATGCTTCGCTACTCGCAGCTTGCAAGAGTCTAAGATGCGCCGTTTTAGCAGCTGTGATGAACCCACGTGAAATTGTTGGCCCAATTAAACCTTCTTTATTTTATATCTGTGAAAAGTACTGTTCAAATTGAAGACATTACTTGTAAGCAGTATTTCCTCTCGCGTGTAATAAAGTCGCTGAGACGTGCAACTAGCAGACGCGGGAGAACTGCACTTCGGTTTAGCGGCTAGTGCTTAAGAGCAAAGGAGCGCTGGGCGCACGTGGTATTGTCGACCGTAACGCCGTGCCTCGACTGGTAGGTAGGCATTGCCGTCTCATTGACAGCAATATCATTAGAGATGAAACCAGAAACATGTGAACAAGTACAAAGACAATTAAAATACACGAGTGACTTATCCGTGATTCGAATTCAGAAAAACTTGTAACATTAAGCTGGCTTACAATGAACTGCATCACGGAGGTAGGATTCGGAGCATCAAATTCGTAAGTAATCAGTGTAATTTTTGTATGATACGGTTCACTAACCTGAAATATTTACTCGGTCATCACTTTGAAAATAATTGTCTGAATGACTAAAACACATAAGTTTACATGGCCTGCCATTACGTTACTGGTGTGAAAATTTTATGGAACTCGGATGATTGGTCTCCGAGAAATTGCATGAAAACCTTACTTTCTTACTAAATTGCTTAAAAAGAGGCTCTGTACACAATGTTTTTAACAGATTATGTCAGCATAAATGTTTGATTGAAGATGTTAAATTAATAAATAGATACGCCAAACATATGAAACTTATTATAAGGCCGCTATTTATAGAATCATTGCCTGGCCCCATTCTGATTATGTAACAATAATTGGCCTTCTATAGATGTGCAACATTTTGTGAAAATTAGTTGAATTATTCCGCAAATATGACTAAATGTAGAGTTTACTAACCTGACACCACTTTGCAAAAAAAACTGGCGAAGGAGGATCTCTGTATGCATGTCGGTTGATTGGTCCTCGAGATATGGCATAAAAGTTCCATTGATCGTGTGACGATTTTCATAAATGGAAAGCAAAAAATGTATATATTATCACATTAGATTATTGTCATAGGCAAAATATACAAAGTTCAATTTAAATCTGTTACATAGTTCGTAATTATTGCACACTAAGCTAAAATGTTTTATACGCGCCATTCAGAAAATAAGGGATTAACATACTTAAACATTATAAATTAATATAAGCTACCACAGTACAACTTCTTTGCCAAATTGGGAAGAAATCGGTTGATTGTTTCCCGAGATACGACACAAAAACAATATTATTTTATGTGGGACTATCTTACAAAATGGCGGATAAATACGCTTTGCATAGGCAATTTTAATGGATACAACTGATACTGTCAGCAAACAAAGTTAATTTGAAATTTGTTTTCCTGTTTCGTGGATAAAAAATTTGGAGCCGAATTGTTTATAAGGCTGCGATTTTAAAAGCATGTATGTCTGACCCACTCAGCATTTATCAGTTTCCATATCCTGCCATTGTGCTAATTTTTTGCCAAACTTGGTAGAGATTGGTTTTTTTTCTGAGATCACATAATTTCAATTTGTCTATTAATACTATTTTATAAAATATCGGACAAAATATTTTGTAAGTACACATTTGATTATTGTTATACATACAGTCATCATACAAAATAATGTTGGAATTAATTACATGGTTTCGACGATATTAATAAAAAACCAAAACAGCTTTATACACGCAATATAAAAAATAAGTGTGTGACATACATAAAACATATCAGTTAACATTACGTACCAACGTACTACTTGTTAGCCATATTTGGTAGTAATCGGAAAATTTTTTCCCAAGATATGAGATAACTATTTTATTTATTCGTCTGACACTTTCTTTCAAAATGGAGTATAAAAGAAGTTCCATGTAGACACATTTGATGCTTGGTTATATACTCTTAGCATAAAAAGTTAAAATGTAATTGGTTTATTCATTTTGAAGATAAAGCATACTATGCTAAAAAACTAGATGGCCGCCATTTTGAAAATAAGTGTTTCACATACTTGAAAGATATTTCTGCATATCAACAACGGCAATAGTACTTGATTGCCTAATTGTTTATGACTATGTCAATTGTTTCCCGATAAATTACACAAAATCTTGATTAACTCATGAAGTGCTCTCTTACAAAATGGCCGGCAAAAGTTTTGTTTAGGGCTTATTTAATGGTTGTAATTGATACTGTCAGCGTACAAAATTTTATTGAAATTGGCCAAATGCTATAATAGTTATACCATATAAGCTTAACACATTGACATGGCAGCCATTATTAAAAGGAGTTTTAAAATGTTAATTACTTATATGTACCTGGCCTATCATAGAAATAACGTGCTAAATTTCACGAAAAATAGTTCCGTAGTTTTCGAGATATAATGTAAAAGATTTATTTTTATATGCGGCGCTACTTTTCAAAATGGCCAAAAAAAGTTGTTGTTTAGTTTATATGATGCGTGTAATACATACCGTCTGCGTACATAATTTGGTTAAAGTTGGCTAAATGGTTCTGGTAGTTATAACCAATAAACGTAAACATTTAGTATGGTCGCATTTTTGAAAATAAGTTCCTGATAAGTTATATTTAATTATATTTACTTATTCTGTCATAGTTTTACTTACGTGCCAATTTTAAAGAAACTTGGTTGAGTAGTTTCCGAGAGATAACATAAAAGCTTTATTTGTTCATGTGGTGCTATCTTCCAAAATGACAAACAAAAGTGGCTGTTTCCTGCTTTTACGATACATTTAGTTGATTCTGTTAGCTTACAAAATTTGCTTGAACTTAGTCAAACGGTATAAAAGAAATACCAAATTATCTAAAATATTTGTATGGTCGCCATTTAGATAAAAAGTATCTAATTAAGTTAAATTACTTTTACCTGGCCAATCATAGTATTTCTTACGTGACAAATTGGGCGAAAATATGTTGAGTAGTTTTCGAGATATTATGTAACAGCTTTATTTTTTCACATAGCGCATTCTTACAGAATGGAGGTCCAACAACAATATTCAAATCTGAATTTAATGCTTACAACATGCATTGTGAGCATGCAACATTTTGTTAAAATCGGTGTAATAATTTCCGAGATATGTATCGCCCTAAATCTTAAAACGACATCAATTTTGAAAGTAAGCGCCCAGCGTGGTCGAAAACTATAAAAGTCAGGTGTCCTAACTTGGTACTATATGTGTACCGAGTTTGGTGAAATTCGGTTCACGCTCACAAAGATTGCAGGGGTCGGGGTACACACAAACAAACACATACACACACATACAGGAAAGTGATCTCGTAAGCATTTATTTCCTTCGCAGAGTAAGGTGAATATTCTGGGACCCTGTATGTACTCTTAAATCCCGTTGACAGTGAGGGCGTTAGAGACGGACAGTAAGAAACGGTTAAGCAATCGACAGGGGCCTATAGTGAGGGACCATCCTGACATTATCGGTGAACGGTAATGAAGGTTGGTAAACGGCGAATCGACCGCGATTCGTTCCGAATACGAATGAGTTTCGATGTCACAGTGCTACCTCATACTGTACACCGCTACAGACCTAACTATCGAACTAGGTCTATACTTAAAAACTACATAACGCCAGAATATGAACGTAACCAAAGAAATTGTTTAAATAAGTTCTTACTAGCGGCTGCAGTGTACATGTAAAACAATGCTAACGTTTGATGATGATCACGAACTAATTGTTTTGTAGTGATCATTATCACAAACTACAACAATTGGAAGGTCCAAATCAACACGGAATCCTACAAACAGAACATATTATGTCATGTAATACAACCATGTGTTACGGAATGTAATGCCGCATTTCTCCTAATTCTGTAGTGAAACAAATAATCACACACAGTCTAGGAAAATTTCGCACTACAAACCATCATGGGAAGTTAAAAAATACCAGGCGCTTTTATACGCCATTTCAATTAATAAGGTCAAACAATTAGTAATGAATTTATTTTAATTTTTCTTTAACGTTTTCTAATTAAGGTTGTTTTGCCAAACAAATCGACCATTTCCAAATTATTTTTTTGGTAATTTCTTTCAAAAAACGCCAAGACACACTCATACGTCTTTAAACTTTTCACACAATGATTTACTGCAATAAATTCAAAGCTGATTTATTCCACACCTTAATTTTTCTCATAATTCTCAATTTTATATTATATGTGACGTTAGTTTCTGAAATGAAAAAAGTCGTTATTAGTTGTAAGACATGTGAATTTTGTCTTTGAAAACTAGCTACACTGGAATCTGTATCAATACGTGTTCATTTCCTAGGGTGTAAACAATCTTGTTAAGGTACTTGATTTTTCAAAATATCACCTTTACACTAAATTCAAAATATAATGGAATGTTATTTTAATGCATGCAGAGTAAATACAGTAAGAGTATTTATGAATCAAGAGCTGACTTTAATATTTGCATGTACACGACAAATGGTGATGAAATAAAACCTGATAACACGAACACTATCTTTACATAAGGTATGTGATTTCTTAATATAATATATTTTACTACTTGAATTATTTTAACCCTGGTTATACACATGGCTACCATATTTAAATTAATGCCAGATCTTTTAGAACTCTGTCAACTTTTCGTTTTGTCCACCGCACTATTTGGTAATCGAATTTAGTGATAATCACATAAATACTGTATATTGTTCAGCACATAGGATGAAGTACATTCTTCATTGATCAGGCAGTGTATCCCCTCAAACTTTTCATGTAATTCGTTCCTAAATGGGGAATTATTTACTCTCTTTAAATACTGCTGTCGGGGCAATTTATGGCTTGATTTGGTTAAATGGTTCCCGAAAGATGATTTATAGAAAAAAAATGTTAACGGCAACAGTTCAAAAAATCATTCTCGTATTTAATTGAAACCCACCAAACAAGGCATTAAGTATGCTTTAATGGTTGTATTTCTAGTTACATTCAAGGGTTGAAATCGATTAAGGAGTGACTCGTCAACATTCTGGTAAACAAACACATATGCAAACGACCGCATAAGTCTCTCTCCAAAAAAAGGAAGCTTAAAACGATTTCTTCAAATCTTATATATATGTGTATATGTGTGTGTTTGTGTGTGTGTAGGCTGTTACATTTAATATATTGCATAACCTAATCCAGAATAGACGTCGGCCTCGAAACAAACATTTACGTATGTGGGTCTCGAGTGGCTATGTGGTCCCATAAATAGGCTATAATCACGGTTGTGGCAGTTAAGTACGTTGGAGTAGTTTAATTTAAAACGATCAGGTCTCTTTCTGAATGGTGCAACTGCATCGCAGGCCATCGAACCCGCGACCTTGTATAATGTGCCCATGGCTTACAAATACATTTAACATTATTATAATTTTAAAAATGTTTCTCAATGATGTTTATTTACATACTTATATTAAATATTAATTTTTAATTTTCACAATAGTAAGGCTATTTACAAACTGCAATATGAAATGTTTTTCTCATATCTATGCCATAATTGTATCAGTATAGTCGATTCTTATAATAAAAAAAGGTGTTTATATAATAAGAGATTAATGAAAAATGGGACAAAAATATAAGTTAAATATTTCCTTTCAAAATTTTTTTATGTTTTTTACACTTATAATTAATAATTTTGTCAGACTTATTTATTGTGGTCAAAGTCGAGATAAGCAATATTACAGTGTCAAATACCAACGATTCGCATGATATGGATGAAGCACTATTATTTACAATATGAATTACGGTTATCGAACCAAAGCAAAATGAAATAAACTTAATTAAATATATGTTTCAGGTTTTTCTTACATCATTTTATTAATTTTGAGACAAATTTATATATTTTATTGTAAATTCATGAGTGTTTAAAGTCAAAACATTAATATGGCGAACACTAAGCTTGAATGACTAAACCATAAACTACTGACCAGATGGCTTCCCAGATAAACGATTGCATAAGCGTGTTGCTTCATTTAAATAAAAGTACAAAATATCACTGATTATTATGTCATTCACCGTCTTCTGACACCTCTGTTTTTCAAGCACACCAAAACCTATTAACCTGCCATCATAAACTTGATCACAGACTTCACACACACCGCCGTCTTCCAATATAACTCAGACTTCGGGCGTACCATTTAGCAAATTGAGAAAAAACCACATACATTATCAAACAAGTAAGACTCATAAATTATAAGCTCATAAAGATGTCGACATACATTTTCACTATCACAGACATCACCAAACTACATTATTTATCTCTCGAACCATGACATGCTTCGAGAGCTACGACTCAACTGACGACTTTTGAGTCACTTCGGAGACAAAAGCACGACTCATAACTCGTGAGTGGCTTTGTGGCTCGCGGTTCGACGACCCTCAGGCGACTGCAGCGATCACTTGCTTCCGTGCGATACCCAAGGTTCTTGTGCAAGGTACCAACGTACTTGAAGGTACATAGCATTAACTGCCAGAACTGCGGTGTACCACACGACTTACACATGTGTGTCCAAAAACAGTATTATGCCTCACACAGAACATACGTGAATCAGCGAACATCTATTAAATCATTTGCAGTTTATAGTTACATGTTTACAGGAATTGACTTATATTTTAGGCAGCATGGAGAAATGCGATTCAACCTACAGACAACGTACTGAGTGTTGGCACAGAGGTCATGCAAATCACATCACTCGATCCGGCTCGGATGTAGATTTGCCTATAATAACTAATCTTTAGTCACTGGTTCATAATTTGACCCTACAGTATTCTTCTTCGTACAGGTAAATAGTCCATAAACATTGTTCCTTAGAACTTGCGCAACATTCCGCACGAAAATATTACCGCATTTCGGTTTATCACTTCAAAATTCCTGGTCTGCCCGTAATTTCTTTTGGAGTCTTTGTAAAAAAACATAAAGTCCAGGTTGTAACAATTCGCTCTCACATCTTTGCTAAATTTCACTGCTATATTGCCGAATATGTGTGGAAGAAGACTGACTTTTCGAGGCCACTTTCCAGCTCGTCAGCGGATTAAGGCGCATGTGCACCCCCGGGCTGGTGTCTGACACGTGTTCTTTATCACGAGGCAATACATTTATTTCCTGAGCGATGAGAAGCCATACCCAGTCACACATACACTCATGTGCTGTGGTTACCTCAATAACTCTGAGATGCGAACCATCATTGTAATATTATCTTGTGAAACTCCTCGATGTTTAGAACATCACCTACGTCATTTTGCTCTACTGAACACGGCTGTCTATAACCTCCCATTCAACCAGCACTCTCATCTCCAAGGTGTTTAATGGGGTTAAGGTAGAACTTTGGGCGCGACGTTGGAATTCACCTGCTCCCTGCCATCAACCCACTCTGTTACACACTTTGGTTTGCGGACGGGGAATTGTTGTTGTGTAAATGAACCGGTTCAATTTCAAATGTTTGCCACAGTGTGGCCGATGCTGGACTTCCCGGAACAGCTTGGCATGCCTTTGGATTCTGTTATCAAAACCAGTAGTTCAAGAACATAGCACGTAAAATTGGGTCATACAAGACTCAAACTTCTTGTAATCTCACATCCAGAACAATAACGTCTTATAGTAACGTTTTCGAGGCATTCACCATGCCCACGTACACATTACTTATAATAATGTAATATTTATGTGTTGCGCCTATTCCGTGGAATACGAAACACATTCAAGTGGATGGCATGGTTTGACTTCTCCTCCACGTCAGAGCTCCCGGTGGACCCAGTCTGCCTGTGTTGATGGCTGACAATTTCTTGTCACGGTTGTCACGACTGAAGGCTGCTTACACGACCGTAGCCACAATGTATGCTAACTGAGGATGTCATCGACTTACGTCGTGTGACTGGCCGGTGTATAGGTAATTACGGTCTATCCTCGGTTTATTCACACATTTCCAATTAAACCTTGGAAAAATCACCCCATGCTAGATGTGCTCGGTTGTTTCCTAAATATGTCGTGTAGCACTTGTGTTAACATAAAACTACATATATTTTGATAAATTGAACTTTTTCGTATGTTTGGTATACATTTTAATATTGACTTATAAAAATTTGAATTAAAACAGGGAGGAAATATGTGTGCTGATAATAATGCTTAGTAAGAAATAGTTTTTATTCAAAATATTATTACACTGAGTGCGCACAAATGTGGTGTATTGTCCCTTGGGCTTAATTTTTTTTAAATTCGTTAAGCTTTGTTTGCATGAGGCGGAAGAATATATTGAAAGCAAAATTTGAGCAGGACTTTAGAATAGTTGTGTGTAACAATGAATGGACAATAGCCGGTCCACTGCCTGCATGCCAGCCAGGCTTGAAGATCTCCTGCAGCGTGCTTGCTCGCTCACCTGTTCTCCCCTCACGTCTCCCCTTCACTGAAGCCGGTGGTCGACTACGTGTTGGGCTGTCACGTCATTACCAACTGACCTATCAATGCGGCAGAAGTGTTGGGAAAGATTCCTATGCTTCGTGTTTGTGGTGGAGCTACGGCGCTGGCCAAATAAATACACATCTCTGCGAGGTGGCAAAAGGAGAAACGAGAGATTCTCCTTGGAGAAAGGTTCTCTGTCTTAACTACGGGAGGTGGGGGGGGGGCGGGTGATAGTTTTGCGTTCATTATGTTTTAGTACTGCTCCTGTAATTTTTTTAATGAATTATCAAATATAACTTTGTAACTATATCCCATTTAGTGTCTATAGAGAGAATATTAAAAAATTTCCAAGTTCCTTGTAGTCATTAATAACCATGTAGGTCAGAGAATTGTAAATTTTTTTTCGTATTAGATTTGCACGTGTCATATTAAGAGGAAAAAAGTTTCAAAGTTGGGAATTGTCTTCAGAAACATCACACTAAGTTTTTAACTTTTTTTTTTTTTTTTGCATTTGCGCAGCCTTCTGAAGAATGTATTGGGTAATTTTTTCTGCTATAAATGGAAAGAAGGGACCAGGATTACTTTGAGGGATTTACAGTGAATGGACAGAGGGACGGAGTTCTCATCACTTGCTCCACATTATCTCCGTCTCAGTCTGAATTGGCTTGCTCGAACTTCTCTCGTGTTCAGTTCACTGCTAAGTTATGCACCGTTACGTGCAGTATTCAGAACATGCCTGGACTCTCAAACTTGAATGTGCCGGTACTCAAGTCTCATTGAACCTCTCTTGGCCTGTGTTATAGTTTTATACTGAGTGATATTACTGCTATTCACTTTACCTCCTTAAACACAGGAGCAGTCGAAGTACCGAGGTACCAGTGATACCTATAGAAGTCCTACAACTGAGCTTCACACACCCTTGTATGCAGGTAATGAACTAACTAAAGAGTACTGACTTGACTGGGTTGGGTAATAACTACTGCAACTGGAGGCATTGTTACTTACCACAATAACTAACTGTACTGAATTTTTCAAAACAATGATTTGCAGTGCATTTGTATTTTCTTACTTACTTTCATCTGAACAGAGAAGCTAAAGAGTTCACTTCCTTTTTTCATATCTCNAAAACAATGATTTGCAGTGCATTTGTATTTTCTTACTTACTTTCATCTGAACAGAGAAGCTTCTCCTTAACTCTCTCTTTCTCTGTTTGGTCCTCTGTGCATTATTGGCTTCTAAGAGGCCTATTTCGGAATTTGAACGACTTCCATGAAATGTTATATTTAACTTCAAATTCGATTTTTTTTTACTTTTGCAAATGTTTCTGATTTCTGAAAATATTTTACTTTCAGTCAGAAATATTGAATTATTTTATCTACGAAGTATTGTGGAAATTATGGAGACAGAAAAGTTTGAACAAGGTTTAGATTCAAACTAGCGAACCGGCCCGGCTTCGCTCAGGTACAATTCAGTTTTACAGTGATACACTAATAAACAAATTGGGAAAAAAACAACTTATTAAGTGAAAACAGAATTATAAAATAATACTATGTTGGCCTTGGTTTTTAACTAATTACAACAACCCAAAAGGAAGGAAATTTTTTTTACATGATAGCGAAGAAGTAGGATATTGTTTTTGGAGTGTATCTGTGCAACTTTCGCGTAGTCACAACATTGCCGCTTTCCAGCGTCGATGTATGAAATTCAAAACGTGGGATATCCTCAAGTAGTAGCTTTAGAAAAAGTATATCTAGTACAGCATGCGTGGTGTAGATGTGATAGCGCGGCATAGAGATAATAGCGCAGTGTGCGTGGCATAGTGTGATAACATGGCGTAGATGTGATAGTACGCCGTAGATATCATAGTGCAGCGTGCGCTGTGTAAATGTGATAGCTCGGCATGCGCTGTGTATATGTGATAGCACGGTGTGCGCTGTGTATATGTGATAGCGCGGCGTGCGCTGTGTATATGTGATAGCGCAGCGTGCGCTGTGTAAATGTGATAGCGCGGCATGCGCTGTGTAAATGTGATAGTGCGGCGTGCGCTGTGTATATGTGATAGTGCAGCGTGCGCTGTGTAAATGTGATAGCGCGGCATGCGCTGTGTAAATGTGATAGTGCGGCGTGCGCTGTGTATATGTGATAGCGCGGCGTGCGCTGTGTAAATGTGATAGCGCGGCGTGCGCTGTGTAAATGTGATAGCGCGGCGTGCGCTGTGTATATGTGATAGCGTAGCGTGCGCTGTGTATATGTGATAGCACGGCGTGCGCTGTGTAAATGTGATAGCGCGGTGTGCGCTGTGTATATGTGATAGCGCGGCGTGCGCTGTGTATATGTGATAGCGTGGTGTGCGCTGTGTATATGTGATAGCGCGGCGTGCGCTGTGTAAATGTGATAGCGTGGCGTGCGCTGTGTAAATGTGATAGCGCGGCGTGCGCTGTGTATATGTGATAGCGCGGCGTGCGCTGTGTATATGTGATAGCACGGCGTGCGCTGTGTAAATGTGATAGCGCGGTGTGCGCTGTGTAAATGTGATAGCGCGGCGTGCGCTGTGTATATGTGATAGCGTAGCGTGCGCTGTGTATATGTGATAGCACGGCGTGCGCTGTGTAAATGTGATAGCGCGGTGTGCGCTGTGTATATGTGATAGCGCGGCGTGCGCTGTGTATATGTGATAGCGTAGCGTGCGCTGTGTATATGTGATAGCACGGCGTGCGCTGTGTAAATGTGATAGCGCGGTGTGCGCTGTGTATATGTGATAGCGCGGCGTGCGCTGTGTATATGTGATAGCGTAGCGTGCGCTGTGTATATGTGATAGCACGGCGTGCGCTGTGTAAATGTGATAGCGCGGTGTGCGCTGTGTATATGTGATAGCGCGGCGTGCGCTGTGTATATGTGATAGCGCGGCGTCCGCGGCATATACACTGATGCGACAAAAGTCATGGGATGCCTCCTAATATCGTGTCGGACCTCCCTTTGCCCAGCGAAGTGCAGCAACTCGATGTGGCATGGACTCAACAAGTCGTTGGAAGTCCCCGGCAGAAATATTGAGCCATGCTGCCTCTATAGACGTCCATAATTGCGAAAGTATTGCCAGTGCAGGAGTTTGTGCACGAACAGACTTCTCGATTATGTCCCATAAATTTTCGATGGGATTCATGTCGGGCGATGTTGGTGGCCACACCATTCGCTGGAATTGTCCAGAATGTACTTCAAACCAATCGCGAACAGTTCTGGTCTAGTGAAATGGTGCATTGTCATCCATAAAAAATCCATCGTTGTTTGGGTACGTAAAGTCCATGAATGGCTGCAAGTTATCTCCAAGTAGCTGAACATAATCCCTTCTAGTCAATGATCGGTTCAGTTGGACCAGAGGACCCAGTCCCCACACCGTTATGGAGCCACCACCAGCTTGCACAGTTCCTTGTTGACAACTTGGGTCCATGGAATCGTGGGGTCTGCACCACACTCGAACCCTACCTTCAGCTCTTTCCAACTGAAATTGGGACTCATCTGACAAAGCCACGGTTTTCCATTCGTCTAGGGTCCAACCGATATGGTCACGAGCCCAAGAGAGGCGCTGCAGGCGATGTCGTGCTGTTAGTAAAGGCACTCGAGTCTGTCTTCTGCTGGCATAGCCCAGTACAGCCAAAGTTCGCCGTACTATCCTAACAGACACGTCCGTCGTACGTCCCACTTTGATTCCTGCAGTTATTTCACGCAGTGTTGCTTGTCTGTTAACACTGACAATTCTGCGCACACGTCGTTGGTCTCAGTCATTAAGTGCAGGCGGTCGGCCACTGCGTTGTCCATGGTGGGATGTTATGCCTGAAATTATGTATTCTCGGCACACTCTTGACACTGTGGATCTCGTAATTTTGAATTCCCTAACCACTTCCGAAATGGAATGTTCCATGTATCTAGCTCCAACAACCATTCCGCGTTCAACGTGTGTTAATTCCCTTCGTGCAGCCATAATCACGTAAGATACCTTTTCACATGAATCACTTGACTACAAATGCAATCCCAACCAATACTCTGCCCATTTATACATTTTGTACGTGATACTAATGCTACCTGTATATTCGCATATTGCTATCCCATGACTTTTGTCACCTCTGTGTATTTGATAACACGGTGTAGATGTGATAGTACTGCGTAGATATGATAGCAGGGCGTATGCGACGTGGATGTGATAGCGTGGCGTAGATGTGATAGCGTGGCATAGATGTGATAGCGCAGCATAGATGTGATAGCCCGTCAAGGATGCGGTAGCACGGCGTAGATATGATAGTGTGGCGTAGATGTGATAGCGCGTCATGGATGTGATAGCACGGCGTAGATATGATAGTGGCGTGGATGTGATAGTGCGGCGTAGATATGATAGCGTGGCGTAGATGTGATAGCGCGGCGTAGATGTGATAGCGCGTCATGGATGTGATAGCACGGCGTAGATATGATAGTGGCGTGGATGTGATAGTGCGGCGTAGATATGATAGCGTGGCGTAGATGTGATAGCGCGGCGTAGATGTGATAGCGCGTCATGGATGTGATAGCACGGCGTAGATATGATAGTGGCGTGGATGTGATAGTGCGGCGTAGATATGATAGCGTGGCGTAGATGTGATAGCGCGGCGTAGATGTGATAGCGCGTCATGGATGTGATAGCACGGCGTAGATATGATAGTGGCGTGGATGTGATAGTGCGGCGTAGATATGATAGCGTGGCGTAGATGTGATAGCGCGGCGTAGATGTGATAGCGCGTCATGGATGTGATAGCACGGCGTAGATATGATAGTGGCGTGGATGTGATAGTGCGGCGTAGATGTGATAGCGTGGCGTAGATGTGATAGCGCGGCGTAGATGTGATAGCGCGGCGTAGATGTGATAGCGCGTCATGGATGTGATAGCACGGCGTAGATATGATAGTGGNAACCGGGTCATCAGTGCCGGAGTGCCACATCAGCGTGATCCAGTGCCGCTGCCACGTCAACGTGATCCTCCCTCCCTCGCAGTCCCTCAGCTCACTCCACGGCGTTCGGAAGACACCGTTCCCAACACCGATTCACAGCGCCTCTCCTCAACCGGGTCATCAGTGCCGGAGTTCCACATCAGCGTGATCCAGAGCCACTGCCACGTCAACGTGTTCATCCCTCTCTCGCAGTTCCTCAGCTCACTCCACGACGTGCGGAAGACACCGTTCCCTNGCGCGTCATGGATGTGATAGCACGGCGTAGATATGATAGTGGCGTGGATGTGATAGTGCGGCGTAGATGTGATAGTGTGGCGTGTGTGGCGTAAATGTGGCTGGGGCCCGGTGCAGTGTAAGTGCTGGCGCAGTCAGCCTCCGACAGCTCGCTGCAGCGGGAACAACAAGGGGAGGGGGTGATATAGTACCGCCTGGGGCCGCTAGTGGAAGTGACATGTCGCTAGATGACAAGCCAGGTAATAAATGTGCGAAGGACGACCACCTACGGCTGCGTGTCGAGCCGGACACAGCCAGCTTGCAGATAGCACTACTCTCAAGCTAGTAATTTTGTCATTAAATGTTAACCTCCACATATATTTAACTTCAAATTGAAAGTCACATTTTTGTCGAGAGGTTTTGGNATTTTGTCATTAAATGTTAACCTCCACATATATTTAACTTCAAATTGAAAGTCACATTTTTGTCGAGAGGTTTTGGTGTGCCCTAGATATAGATTTGCTGTACCAGTAAGGATGATATAAAGTGAAGATGGAGAAGCGTCAGAATGCAAGGACGTAGAAAACGGTAGCACTCCGACAAAACACCGACTAACGACAATATCCGCCATGTTTCCCATGTGGCGTGCGAAAATTCTGGTGACTCCGCAGAGGATCAAACCCTTTTCGTCTTGGTGGCGGGCGAGTAGTCTGACCTCAAGACCACGTCTGTGAAGTAATTTAACGGAATATTTTGAGGAACGTACATTTCATATTTACGATAACAAGAGGAAATTAGTTTTATAGAATGTATCCCTTCCTACAATTGTGAATCAACCGACATGCCTTTCAATGTAAGCTAGTAACAGGAAATCCAACTGGCAATACAGCTCACACGAAACATAAATAGGAACACCAGGAAATTGAACAAACAACACACCCAGTGTTTGATATAAAATTAACAGTAGCTCATAAACGGACTAAGAGTATTTCACTGGCAGTAACGGACGAGGTGGCTGTGGAATGCGTGTAGTCGTGAGGTGTCTGAGGACAGACCACGTGTGTAAAGAGGCGAGTATCACGTTATGCCGAGCTCCACGTGGCGAACTCAGCTCAGCGATGTGACACGAGGCCACGCCCCCTGATGGCGGCTACTGTGTAGATAGCGCGAGGCTAGACCACAGCAGTTCGTCACCCCGCCTCGCGTCGTGCGGCTAGCGGCTGAGCATTCACAAGCCGCGCGGTACATACCCTTGAAACAAGTCGGAGAAGTTACGTAAAGAGCGGCAGGGACGGTGCTGTGCTCGAGACGGCGGCAGGCCCGCACGTGAAGAACCTCCACTTGTTTATAAATACGCGTGACGAGCCGAGAGGCGCACCGCTGCGGCTAACGGCGTGCGGAAGACACCGTTCGCAACACCGCTCCGCAGCGCCTCTCCACAACCGGGTCATCAGTGCCGGAGTGCCACATCAGCGTGATCCAGTGCCGCTGCCACGTCAACGTGATCCTCCCTCCTTCACAGTCCCACAACTCTCTTCAAGACGTGCGGAAGACACCGTTCCCAACACCGCTCCACAGCGCCTCTCCACAACCGGGTCATCAGTGCCGGAGTGCCACATCAGCGTGATCCAGTGCCGCTGCCACGTCAACGTGATCCTCCGTCCCTCGCAGTCCCTCAGCTCACTCCACGGCGTTCGGAAGACACCGTTCCCAACACCGATTCACTGCGCCTCTCCTCAACCGGGTCAGCAGTGCCGGAGTGCCATGTCAGCGTGATCCAGTCCCGCTGCCACGTCAACGTGATCCTTCACGACGTGACAGTGCCTCGTTAGAGACACCCATAGATCTTGTTTCACGCTCATATGTTAAGTCCGGACTGTACGCCTACGTCTTACGTCATAACTCGCTCACTGGAAAAGGAAAAAAAAAAAGTAGAACTAATTTTTGCCTCTAAGTATAAAGTTTGTAAACATGCTTACCTGTGAAAGAGCAATAATCGTTGACATGTCAAATAAAAGCGATTCATTTGGTACCTAAGAACTAAGTAATTCTTGTAAATTGTTTTACTAAACATTTTAGCGATTTATGTTTCACTTTATTGCTCTGTTTATAGATTTTACTCTAATTTTTTCAGAAAGCTTACCTTTAATTCTAGAAAATTTCCAAGGAGATCATTCTTACTCAGAATTTATACCCCCACTTCCAGTTTTACACCCGTACTGCTTGAAATCTTCAATTAATAAAAAAAAATTCTAAATTATAACATCCAAACAAGACATTTCTCTATGACAGTTATCTTGTAATTTTGAAGCAAAAGGGTCGTAAATTTGATGGTGTCAGAAAGCATTTTTATAACTTAAACAAGTGACAGTCACTGAGCTGAGTCATATTACGTGAGCCCAGCTATTAGTGACACATGGGTTCATTAGTAGATAACCCTAATATTTGTGTAGTAAAATTTCAGCACACAAATTCAATACGATACATTTGGTACATAACAACATACATGTAGTGAAAAATTAGCATGCACATAGAGAAAATATACTTNATTCAATACGATACATTTGGTACATAACAACATACATGTAGTGAAAAATTAGCATGCACATAGAGAAAATATACTTAGTTATGTATATTTCTGTTCTTCTACAGATTTATTGTATACAATACACTACTTGGCGTGTTATCAGCATGAAAGAAATCTACCGTAATATGACGCACTTAAGTTAAGAGTTTTTATTTATGCAACTATTCCTACTTCAAAATTTGTTATTTCTTTTCTGAGATGACCNACGCACTTAAGTTAAGAGTTTTTATTTATGCAACTATTCCTACTTCAAAATTTGTTATTTCTTTTCTGAGATGACCAACTGCAAAACAATACATGAAAATTTGTCTTATAGCAAACAAGCAGGAATTCTTTCATGAAATGTTAAGCACCGANATTCAATACGATACATTTGGTACATAACAACATACATGTAGTGAAAAATTAGCATGCACATAGAGAAAATATACTAAGTTATGAATATTTCTGTTCTTCTACAGATTTATTGTATACAATAGACTACTTGGCTTGTTATCAGCATGAAAGAAATCTACCGTAATATAACGCACTTAAGTTAAGAGTTTTTATTTATGCAACTATTCCTACTTCAAAATTTGTTATTTCTTTTCTGAGATGACANACGCACTTAAGTTAAGAGTTTTTATTTATGCAACTATTCCTACTTCAAAATTTGTTATTTCTTTTCTGAGATGACAACTGCAAAACAATACATGAAAATTTGTCTTATAGCAAACAAGCAGGAATTCTTTCATGAAATGTTAAGCACCGANCAACTGCAAAACAATACATGAAAATTTGTCTTATAGCAAACAAGCAGGAATTCTTTCATGAAATGTTAAGCACCGACTGCAACACATATACATATACGCAGGAGATATCCAACCACTAGAAACCCAAAACATTCTTTAGTTATCTGGTATGCCACCTTAAGACGGAAACTTATAATATAATACTATCGTGTTTATTTTCTCTCATAATAAAAATAGTTTTACGTTCTAAAAATTACTTCTCTTGCTATGCAAATAGAAATAAAAGTTATCTGTAATTCAAATTGAAAACAAGCAGAGCTAAATAAATGCTTACTTGTCCCAAGGTAAAATGTATTTCACCAGTCTTTAGAGAAGCTAGCGATGAGACAACATATCGTGACGGGTGTTGACCTGTCAGACTTTCACGTGATGATAAGGACCGTTAGACATTGAGTGAGTGAAGAGACTTAGGCGGCTCTTAACATCGAGGTCTTGAGAGCCAACGAAGACAAAGGCCGGTGAATATGGTGCAGCCTCCAGGTGAAGGGGCGGGGGAAACTGGAAATTCCAGAGAAATCACTCCAATCAGCGGCATCGTCCGCCACGATTCCCACGTGCGAAAATCCGGGAACGACCCCACCGGGAATCGAGCCTGGCTCGCCTAGGTGAGAGGCGATTAGTCTAGCCACTACACCACTGCGCCCCCCCCCCTCCCCCACAGACAGTCCCTCGCTTCTGGGGAGGATGTAATTAGGTTTCGTTTACTCTGGTATCAAAACTCCTGCATTAGCCAGCTCACTTGCGACGGTTAATTGTAAGTTCAAACATAAACAATGTTAATCGCTTTTGTGGCGCTCAACTCCGCGAGAAGTACCACTAGGCTGCAGGGTTGGAATCCAGGTTAAGGCGTGGAGTGTTTCAGATCTCTGGTTTTGAAATCAGCGTTGTTTTAAAATGCAAGGCGCTCCGAGACTTGGAAGTTAATTAAATAACGACTTAAATTACTTTGCACTTAAACGTTCCGTTTAAAGCGACCAGTATCTCTTCCACTGTAGATTTTTATAATTCAGGGAAAAAATATTTAGCTAAACATTTCTGCCAAAGAAAGACACAGCAAACATTTTATCATTCGTTTTCATATACATCTTGTTTCTTAGCTCTTACTGTTGCCTTGTATATACTCAATATCGTAGTCGAATAGTTATATAACTTTATTCTAAAATCGGAACAATATTTATGGAAATAATTTTTTATTGTGCAATATGCTTTCAAAAGTTTTATTTCTAGTATTAAACCTTAAATGATGTTTAGGTATCTGAAAATTAATAGGATGCTTTTTCTACATAGCTATAATTTTCATTATGTATGCCAAAGCAGGCGACCTTTTAAAAAAAAAGTGCAGGCGATGGGGACAAGCGTGCGTACAGAAAACATTTAAACCACACAAGGTCACACCTTCATCTCCCTANCCGTTCAGAAAGGAATTAACGATCCCGCATACCTGGTGCGTTTTTCCTCGTTTGAGGCCGAGAAGGGCGGGAGCGATAAGAGCGAGACTGCCACTCGCACAAAGTGAGTCATCGCCTCTAAGCGCAAGGCTCTACTGTACTCTCACTGCGCGTGCCTATGCCGACTTTTGGCGGTCAACACTGTTGTTTTACTGCTGGAAAATCTGCAGGAATGTTCAGTGCAATCCCCTTCAGTAGTTTGGCGTGTATGCGGTGCTCTAGTGTTATGGAAAAGCCACTTTACGCTACGTAGAGTACTCAACAGCCCTTGTCTGGAGTGTGCGTTCGTATCAGCTGATGGGACGCACTTGTAAGTACAGCGCCAGGTAGGCTGGAGTTTTAGACCACTCGGTTGCAGGTGACTGGTATAATGTAGTCGTGACCACATCTTTACTTGAGTTTCATCATCCCATCTCAACAGCGACGTTCGCATTGGTCGGGTCCCGTCCCTCCCCGGCAGCAAAATCATTAAACTGAGTAGTGGGTACACGCAAGCACTCATAAATCCGTTTTATCTCAATTCTTTAGTCCCATTTGCATTTTCATAAAATCTTACCTAACCGAAGTTATCTCCCCAAATTTGCGTTTGTTCTAATTTCATATTGCCCAAAATATTTCCGCGAAACCCGTTTCGCCTAAATCCGTTTTGTCTTATGAGGATTCCCTTAAAAACCTAATTTTCCAAGAAATTTTTACCAAAATTGATCTTTTTCTAATTTCGTTTTAACTTAATTCCATTTCACTAAATCACTTTCGCTAATGATTTTTAAGAATGAATTCATTGTGCTTAAGTCCGGTTATCCAAAACTAATTGAACCTAACCTTGATTTGCTGACATAAGTTTTCTTGAATATCGTTCTGCCTAACTTGAGAGAAAACTAATGCAAGGGTAGTGAAGCGCGACTGTGCGTGCAGTGACCGACATGCGACCAGCTCTGAACAAGTAGCAGTCTGCTGGAGAAGGACAAGCACAAGGCAGAATGTAGCGTGTACTCTGCGTAGCTTTAAGGATAAATCAAATTGAAACTCTCCGAAATATTCATACATTTTCACGTGCGACTAACAAACTCTTTGTAATTAAGTATCAAACTATTTATATTTCCTCCGCATGCTCAATTATAAATTACTGTTGTTCTCTTTAGAATTCATAATGTTGTTTATTAAAACGAGATTAAAGTATTGAAAGTATGTATGGATATTCAAATAGTGCACGACGCACAGATGCATGTGTGCCGTAGTGGTGAGTGTAATTGCTTGATATGTAGAGGATCGGGGTTCAATCGCCGTCACCCCGCATGGCGATTTATGAAGTCGTAGTTGTGTAGGGGTGAGCCTGAAAGTCCACTCACGGTTACTTCCAACTTTTCTGAAGCTCTGTTTTAGTTCTACTTCCAGGATATTCCTCCGCCTGATGCAGACAAAGCTTAGCTTTGTCTACAGAATTACACCAAAGGACAACGCACCGTATTCGTGCGCACTCAGTGTAATAATATTTTGATTTAGAACTATTTCTTACCAGACATTACCAACACACGTACTTCCTCAATGTTTTTATTCACATTAAATATAAATGAAATAATATAACTTATACCTCCTATATAAAATTTTAGTAGTAGTTAAATTTAACCAAAAATAATGTTTTTTTATGTTATCAGAAGTATGTGACGTTTGTGACACATCACATGTTTAGAAACAACCAAACACGTGATACATGGTGTAATTTTTGGAAAGTTTTTTTTTATAAAGTTTGAAGAAACCATTAATACACTGTACCTACCAATGTCATAGCATAAAAACCGCTGTTTACCATCATGTAGACAAAGAACTTTGTAAAAGTCAAAAGCGTATCTTGTGATTATGTAGGAAAATAATTTGATAATTGCTCCGCACAATTTTGTAATTGTACAGGATATGCGTTCGTAGTTTACAGTTTTTTCTTGACAGTTTACAAAGATTTACTTGTAATGTTACAAATACATTTTGGGCTACTAGTTTCCAAGTATTTTTTTTTTTGAAAAATTACAAAGAAAATATTTACAGTTTACAGAAAAAGTACTTTCTATTTCTGAAAACACGGCGATTTTTAATTTTCACTATCTTCGGACATTTTTGCCGTATATTTTTCGAGCGCAAGCGATTGTACCTATTCAGAGGACTACCTGACTGGAAAACTTATTTTAGTTTAAGTATTTAAGTAAGTGGGGAATTAAATATATCATCACGAGTTCGTGTATAGTCGGCTGTTGTGAGTATTCCAAACATCGCTTCATCATCCGATTTTATATGCGAAAATGAAAATATATTTCGTAATTAAGTACCTTCGTATTAAGTGTTTTGGATCTAACGAATCTTACAAAAAGTATGGTAAGCGTGAAATGATTAAAGTCATTTTGTTTCAAAATTATATACACACAAACAAAGTGCTATGAAGTTGAGTCCGATGTTTCAAGTAGTCGGCTTCAAGGGTTCATTTAGCGTGTACAAAGCCTTGAAGTGCAGGAACGTAATGAGCGACCGAAAGAAACCATCAGCTGCCTCGCCACAACTCACTGAGGACGTCACTAGCAACTTGCCTCTAGGAGGAGTTATTGCTGACCAAATCTTCCATGGCATATTGTAATACTGCAGTGTGGCCGAATTAGAATCCCAGTAGTGATTATCTAAAGGAGATACAGCCTCATTTAGTCATTTCCACTTCCAAAAATGCACATTAGAAACGGAACTAGAAATTATAATCTGGCATTCTGGTGCGAAACATTTAATTAATGATGATCAGCATGCATAACATAAATACTCTAAGTACGTACCTATTGAATAAATTTTTTTCTGAGGTTATGCATACCGTTAAATGGTAAAGTATCATAGGTGCAACTCATTATTAATGAACGTAATTGAATTTTCAAATTATAAGGAGCATTGCAATAATTTTCTTTAAACTGTTGAAATATTGTTTTGTAATAAAATAGATATTTAAATTTGGAATATAATATGCGTGGCATTTTGCTTTCCAGTCTTAGCATTGCGAATCCTTAAATTTATATTTTAATGATTTACATATTCATGTATCAATACGTTGTCATGAACGCAACAATTAGTCGTCCACACAGCCCGAACTGAAACATGACAAATTGCATATTACAAATGACAAATTGCCTAGTTGAAGCGCCATGCGAGTGTTAGTGGAGTTAAAGGCAAACTGCATGTCAGACGCCGTGCTGACAGATGACAGGAATGAACGCAGCACTTCCATCATTCTGCCACGTTATGAGGATGAGATGGCAAATTTAGCCTGTCGCTTAGGCGCCATTTACTCCTAACGACGAGAACGAGCTATGCGAATGCTTGCTAAATAAGTAACGTGCGAAAGAAAACCTGGGATTTAGGATCTTACCAGCTTTGCCCTTTTTAGAGAGTTTCGCATTTTTAACGTTAATTCTTCTTTCTGGTATGCAGATAAATTCAATTAAACTTGAGACATTTCTAGTGTATTATCAAGCTTGTTTGTTACACGTGAAGCCGTAATTGAAGTAGGTCTGCAAGGGTTATGCGAGGTGTACTTTGCTAGGGTATTATATGCAGAGCTGACCTTACTGACACACGCCAGTGACATACCAGGTGAGGACACGGAAGAATGAAAGAGCGGGTGGTAAACAGGGTTATGGAAACCGTGAAACCGTGGGGAGGGTGGCTACAGTGGTACATTTAACTCCTCGAAATTTTGTAGTTGGGAGTACCACATAGCATTTGTACCACTCACCCCCCTACCACCCAACCAACCTACCAAAATAAAAAAAATGTTTGCACTATAGTACCTTCATAAACTTTTCAGCGACAACATTCTTAATTCCGGCAAAATAACTATTTATTATCACTGCATTTGTTATTTTTTATCCAGTAGATGAGTTGAGATTTATTTGTTTAAAAGGATACCATAGACTTACGTTTGTATCCGGAGCATAAGTATACTAGCCTTGTCAACAAAATAAAATAACAATTTTCGCAAAGAAAAAACGGAATGCACAAGTTTTTTTTTGTAACCCAAAGGAAACATTAAAATTCAAAGAAGACTGAAAACAAATAATCTGTGGCAATATGCACTAAGAGAAGTGGATGTAATTTGTATATCATATTTACTATCACATTTTTAATAAGATAAAGACTTAATGCAGGATTGTAGCAACTCCAATAAATTACCCCCAGTGGCCTTTCTCTTTCCTTGCCATTTTCTAGCAGCATTTAACACATATATTCTGTTGTTTCTTGGACTCGGCTCTCAACTTGTAGTCCCGGAATTTGAAAGTACGTAAGTCTGAGATTAGTTTTTTTTTTTTCGCGTTCGATGCCCAGAGATACGGGCGATAATAACACGCGTGCCCAGTGTCACATCGCCCTTACGCGGAAGGCTCTGAACACGCGTGCAGTACCTCCGTCGTCGCACTTTCCTCTACGAGTAACATCAGCGGCACTTTGTTGCACAAGATGTAATTGTGACTGCACCCTTCTACTTCTCTTCTACCTCTTAAGGCTCAGTTTCGCCCCCTTTACACAATTGCTTCGTATTAGCGTCATAACTTTAGATTCATAGTAGTAAATACACAGTGGAAGACTATAGGAAATTTACTTTTTGCCAGTTGTTTAGCATTTTTTGTCCTGACATTTAATTGTATGTTATCTGCTAGTTTTAAAATTTCCGAAACAAATTTATATTTTATAAATAATTTATCGCCTTTTGGAAGCAGGAATTGACACACTGTGCAAATAAGAAACAAAAGTGTTAAACAACTAGTAAATTGTTTTCAACAATCCTTCTGAAACTGAATTTATGAGACGAAAACGAAGAATTTCTGTAAAGGGGGNTATGTTATCTGCTAGTTTTAAAATTTCCGAAACAAATTTATATTTTATAAATAATTTATCGCCTTTTGGAAGCAGCAATTGACACACTGTGCAAATAAGAAACAAAAGTGTTAAAGAACTAGTAAATTGTTTTCAACAATCCTTCTGAAACTGAATTTATGAGACGAAAACGAAGAATTTCTGTAAAGGGGGNAACTAGTAAATTGTTTTCAACAATCCTTCTGAAACTGAATTTATGAGACGAAAACGAAGAATTTCTGTAAAGGGGGTGAAGCTGAGCTTTAAGAAGATTGCACAGGCAAGTCTTAGATATGAGACTTTATACAATTCTCACAATTTTATTCCTTTGGATACACTTAATGTGATGAAAACAAAACCACGCGGGCTAATACAAGTAGCTTTGATTTTTTCCTGGCATTATATGGTATTGACCGGACGTATAAGCCTAAATGTGCAAACAAGGAACGTAGGGGAGTATCGGCTATTTACAGCAAAGTGAGCACTTTTGAAAGCACTCTCGTTTAGAATAATTGTCAAAATATTTTAGTTAAGCCTTAAACGTAAACTTCCGAATGCGGTGGAATATATACACCGTGTATGTTACTTAAAGGTAAAAATTTATTTAACAAGTAGGTTAAAGGATAAGAAATGGCTGAAAGGCAGGGCCTCAGAGCTCACTTTATCGTGAACAGCCTACAAGCCAGTGAGTGGAGAGACTTGGGCGGCCGTCAACATCGAGGTCTTGAGAGCCGATGAGGGTGTAGGGAGGTGAATACTGAGCAACGCCGGAATGCAAGGACGAGGGGAACAGGATATACCCGAGAAAACCAGCCAACCAGTGGCACGACTCCCACCTGCGAATATCCGGGGCGAGGCGAGTAGTTTACCACTACACCACCGCGGCCCCCAAGTGATGTNGCTGGTATTAACAACAATAATGAGAGCGGGAGAGAGGGAGAGAGTGGTGGAAAGGCCACGCATGATGCGGCAACTATGTGAAGCCGGTTCGGCGCCGGCAAATGTCAGAGGTGAGTGCCGGAGGTCCGCCGTGTGAGTGCGGCAGAACGACCCTCTCCCGGCGACATGCGCGCTCTACTCTGCAGCTCGGCGAGCTTGTCTCGTGCCCTTGCACAGTTCGTCTAGGGCAGGCGTTCTCGGCCTGGGGTCAGCCACTCAGGGAGGCCTCGCAGGGGAAGGCGTCATCTACTTCGAGAGAAAAAACGTATTAAAAGTTTAAAGTATCATAAAAAAAAGAAAAAGCTAAGTTTGAATTGCAATCTTATCCCGTACCTAACTCTACAAAACAAGTATATGCATGTGTGTGTATATATGTGGGTGTGGGTGTTGTTTATATACACACGTGTGTGTGTGTATAAATATATATACACACATATACACACGCAGTAAAACTCTCTTAAGAAGTTCCTGAGAAGACAGGTAAACTTTGGCTTTCTAACCAAGAGAACGCTTTATGAGGGTAAATTACTAAGGTGTTTATAGATTAAGTAAAAAATATATTTTAACATATTAAGCACGATAACATTTTAATAGGGAAATGGTTTTATTTTATACGTAACTTTTTACAAACTATAACGGGAGGCGTTATCTCACAAGACAGTTCGTATAGATAGAGCTTAGGCCGCGATGGTGTAGTGGTTAGACTACTCCCCTCCCACCTAGGGGAACCGGGTTCGATTCCCGGCGGGATTGTCGCATGCGGGAATCTGACCGGACGATTCCGCTGATCGGCGGGTTTATTCGGAGACCTCCCGTTTCACCCGCCCTTGCATTCCGACACTGCTCCATTCTCACCTCATTTCACACTCGTCGACTCCCAAGACCTCGTTGTTAAGACCCGCCCAAATCTCTAAACTTCACTTATTCAGCTGATATGTATAACGCTGGCATGATTACACGTAAAGTTATGCTGTGATGAAGTATAATTAGTTATTTATGATTACAGAAGCACATTTCAAAATATAATTGAGCGTAATGTCTTCGACCTGAAGCCGGCATCACATTGAGGAGACAGGATGCTGTACACTCAGCCAACTTCCTCGCCTGCAGCACGACCACGCGTCACAATAACCACTCGCTGCAACAAGGCACCGTGGTGACACGATGCACACTCACGTCTACATGATGACTGACAGGTCACCACTTTGATCACATACTGCCCTTCAGTTTATACGCAATGCTCTATCTGTCATCAAAACAAATACAATACATTAAAATAAAATGATACCTTCTTATTGCTGTGTTATATTTATATCAGCTTAGATGTACGAATACATATAAGGAAATAACAGACTTTAAGAATATGTTCGTTTACGACTTGCTCAATGAAACGTATATAAATGTTGTTCATATTTCGAATTTTTATAATAGAAGGAAACCGCTGAAACACATCCAAAAGACAACAAATATAAATTATATTTAATATATTTTACACATTATTAATTTGAATACATATAGACTTGTGTATATAGGTAAACTTAGTGATAAGCCAACTCGGGAAAAACACGACTCGGGTTAACTCGATATGAAATTCGGGTAACTCGAGTTACACAACTCGAGTTAGCAGGACAAAGCTGAGTAAATGACGACAAATTACTTTTTTTAGTTTTTACATACCTATTTGTTTTTCCATCCAACTCAGTGTTAGGACATTATTATCATTACTAAACTTAGTAGGTAGGATTGAAATAAAAAATATATTTATAGTATGTATCATATACTAATATTTTTTTTTGGTTTTAGGCTTAGTTATAGTAAGTACTTGTACTTATATTATATTTAACAGCAAAACTAGTTATATAGCAGTCTTCATAGAATAATATCAGTCTAACTTTATGATGTTAATAGTTTAATTATCACAATCAAAATATTCTTAAATAATTTTGCTATTCTAAATAACAAATTATTTTGGTAGTTACATTAAAATTAAAATTATGCTTAATATAAAAACTAAAGATNAAATTCGGGTAACTCGAGTTACACAACTCGAGTTAGCAGGACAAAGCTGAGTAAATGACGACAAATTACTTTTTTTAGTTTTTACATACCTATTTGTTTTTCCATCCAACTCAGTGTTAGGACATTATTATCATTACTAAACTTAGTAGGTAGGATT
>NQII01000805.1:57632-128009 GCA_002778355.1 Clitarchus hookeri
ACTGCGCTGTTCTGTGTACATATAAGTGCTGAGTTGACTGTGATCAGGCTATATAAGACACAGAGGTCAACTGTGCCCGTGTGCCGTCACCTACCTTGCACGTGAGCCAGGATTTGCTCCTCGCTAGGGCGAGTCCTTGTATCCAGGGAGAAGACGGCACAGACAGTCGCTTGGCAATGTAACACTGCGCTGTTCTGTGTACATATAAGTAGTTGTTGTGTACATGTATATTTTTCAAGCCTTGTATTCACAGTTGTCAGACATACCATGTCTATTCTCGGCCGTTTACTACACTTCCAGGCTCAGTGTCCAATGATGTCGCATGTAAGCATCTGTTTCGCAAACCATGCAACTGGTCTACGTTTTGAGTGTTCCGTATTATTATAGCCAGACATAAAGCCTGAAAATCACTGGTTTCCATAACGAAACCGATGTTATTTCCGCTTAAGTGCAGTAGCCTTCAGAAATGTCTCATCTTCAGCACCTGAAACCACTAATTTAAGATCTTCTGAAATGGTAAAATAAATGTGCCTAAGAGCGAAATTTACAGATTTAATGAGAAAAGTAAAAGTCAAAAGAGTACGGAAATTATTACTTTATTACATGCGAGTTTTAACAACGATAATAATTGGTGGTATAAAAAAAATATGAATTTTGACGCAGATCGATTCTTGGAACTATTACAACAGTACCTGAACTAAAACATAATAATTCATCTCATGAAATGAAAAATGCTCACTTGGATTTAACAGCAACACCAGTTAATATAATAAAATATATTGTTATAAAGGCAATAGTATTAGAATTATATACGTGCGTTTCAGATCATAATTATGACTTAATAAATCGTTATCAAGGCGTGCATGCACTGAGTCTTCAATTTCCAAGGCATTTACTGTAGTTGAAATTACTTTTAAAATTATTCTAGCAGTTTATGAAGGGATCCTGCAATCTCTAGGTGTTTCATTACAATTTGTTATTATTCCTTCAAGTAGAGTTTTCGAAATTATGGAGATGACATAATGCGTGTGTTTTGAACATCACAGAATACTTTCACTTTCCGTGACTTTGTTGTTGACTCAGTTTACAAAAGTCTAACGACAATCCGTGTTGCACTAATGGTTTTACATACAATACCACAACAAAATATTGCAATGAAGGATTTTGTTACAGATATCCGATGAATAACTTTTGTTGTTGAATAATAAAAATTGCTCTCGGTCGCTTCAACACATTCCGCATACAATCTTCATCACCACGTATTCTAAATATATTTAGGAAAAATTTTTCTTTATGAAAAACTAAATAATGAATAGAAAAATGTCTTTGAAGCCACAGGCAGGATGTAGTCAACTTTAAACTTGGAAGTAATGTATAGTCTGTTCACGATAAAGCGAGCACTCTTCAAATCAACACCTGAAAGCATATCACTGTTCGTTAACTGTGTAAATACTATTATAAACACTGGCATTTGGGCTACCAGTTACGAGGAGTATGTAGCTGTGCGTTGAAGGTCAAGAAGCGAGGTAGCGACAAGGGCGACACTAACACGCACGCCTAGTGCCTCATCGCCCTTACGTGCAAGGCGTGAAGTGTTCCGTCGTGGTCTTGTACTGCGCAACTTGCATTTGTAACAGTGGCACTTTGTTATACACGATGGAAGCCAACATCTTTAACTACGTTCCTAAAATCCTACTTTCCTCTTACCGCTCACGGAAACTGTAAAGGTGAGCTTTAAAAATGCCATATTTTACCATTTAAACATTTTTTTTCTGCATGAATACACTTCATAAGATAAAAGTAANCTGCATGAATACACTTCATAAGATAAAAGTAAAAATACAAGGACGTAGCTAATTGCTTTCTACCTTTCCTGGCAAAAAGTAGTCTTTCCAGGACGTTTATTTACCACAATACGCTTATTCGTTCAAACAGCGAGTTCACAGGAAATGTTACACTACAGAGTCATCTTAAGTTGGCAGTGAGAAAAGTACAATAGTTTTAAATCTTGCCTTTGTATGGCGAGTGTAATGTNTACAGAGTCATCTTAAGTTGGCAGTGAGAAAAGTACAATAGTTTTAAATCTTGCCTTTGTATGGCGAGTGTAATGTTTACATTTGTAGCATACTACGTAAGGGTTTTTTTGCTTTATACACATTTGAACAGGGACTGCCACTATACATAACACACTTCGGTTCGTGATAATGTCACGTTTTCGGTTGACTAACGCATAAGCGAACAGGCAATGCAAATGTTACATGCTGAGGAGGAACGTAGCCTTGAAGCAGGACTTTCAAAAGTAATCAATCAACCGTGAACAGCTTACACAATAAGGGCGCGTGTTGTGTAACTCAGCATGTTTGCAAAGCTATGTACAAGTCCAACGTTGATGCACACTACGATCTGCACAGCCTGCTGCACTGGCGGGCTTTCAATGGACCAATCAGCATAGGATGCTGCAAACGCAACATGTGGTACTTGTATGCGAACGCTGGCCAGAGACAGGCATCTCGTACCAACTACTTCGTCTTCACTCATGTCAGTCCGCCTGGATTTCAGATATTTTATATGCTTAAATGAAGCTAGTGTATCCAAACTGAACAGAGAATGTTGCGTTTTTGCACCTTCTAGCTTGTACACAAATATCTTGCTGAGGATATAACTGGTTTAATACTTTATATTAACGCTTATGATTTTCAGAGTGAAGACATGATTTTTCTCCTCCTAAAATCAGATATTCTTATTTGCAGTTGAATTCTGTGGTAAAACGGCTAATCAAAAAATTTGCGCTAAGAAGATAACATAAATTANATATTCTTATTTGCAGTTGAATTCTGTGGTAAAACGGCTAATCAAAAAATTTGCGCTAAGAAGATAACATAAATTATTACTTATGCTGTTGTTTCTTCGTGGTTTGCAAATGAGGGAACACGTGTCTACAAACAGCAGCATGTTATTTCTTGAAGCAGTCGACAAGAGAGAGTATATTACTACTGCATGCGCCCCTTTCACGTTTCCGAATAAAAACTTATTTTTAAATCATGGCTGAGAAATTAATTTTATGGTAAACACACAACAAAAAAAAATTTTATTTTACATGTTTATTAAATCATTTATCGATATGCAATGGAAAAGTACAGCTGGTAATCCACAATCATATCCTACTATAAAACTTTTCTTGTTACAGAATTTTATTTTCTAAGTATTCACATTTATTTTATAAAATATGTTTTAATTTTAATGAGAAAACTCTCATCTTTCTCCGACTAAACCCACAGCAGTTTTTACTATTTTCTCTTATCTACCCGGTGCTCTGCAGTTTGTTCAAAATTGAAAACATTTTAAATTTATGTGACATAATTGTAGAAGACTTTGCTGATTTCATGAAATATAAATAGTTTTAATGAAATATATTAGTTATGTGATAGCGTTTTATCGCCAACCATGTCATTTTGTTATACTTGTATGAAATTCTGCACAAATTTTCGCCATTAAGTGTAATTTATAGCACAAAACATATTCTCAGTAGTTTTGCATAAGCACATGCAAGGACCAAAATTGTGTTTTTTAAGAACAGTATTTAAAAAATGGTTTAAGGATATTTCTGCGTGTGTTCTGTAGGGTCCCCTTTGTAACAGCGTCTGCCAAATACGTTGTAAAATGTACTTGTAAACCACAGTTCAATTTTGTTTGTTTCACTTCACGTGAACAGGCAACCTGCAGTTCGGATATGTAATTAATTACACAAAAGAATGACTAATGATGTTCGTATTGGCTGGAAATATCTGCCATTTATGAATTATAACCTCTGGCACAGGCGAAGAAGAAGCATTATTCTTTTTTCCTTTTAACGCAACATAAAAAGGTACTAAAAACTTTTCTGGTTACACTTAAATAGGCCGTTGTTTACTATTGTTGCAAGTGGTTATTTGAGGTGACCATACAGTGTTTANTTTTCTGGTTACACTTAAATAGGCCGTTGTTTACTATTGTTGCAAGTGGTTATTTGAGGTGACCATACAGTGTTTAGTTGCCACGCCATATAAACATGCGTGTTTATTTGTTCCTCGTAAACACTGGGTTGTTGAAAATTTAATCAGTTTAGCCGGTGAATGTGAGAAGCTGTGGTGTAAGTACTCAAACAGCATGTGCTGGTACGGTACGTAGACTTCGTTGTATTTCCTGCTAGTCGGGAATGAGCATACGAGACTATAGTCGATTCACAGTTACATACTACTTCTCTGGAGACCTGCTAAAGTTCTTCTTCCAGGATATTCCTGCCCCTCATTAAAAGACAGCTCAACCGTGTCTCTAAGATTACACCAGATGAACAGCTCACCACATACATGCACACCAGGTGTAATGATATTTAGCATAAGAACTATTTCTTTCTAGGCATTGCCAACACACCCACTTTCTCCCTATTGTTAATCATATAATTTATAAATAAATAATTATAATTTATAGATAAAATTCAAGTAGAAACTCAATTTAATAGAAACTAAGTTATTGTTATTTTAATGCATGTTTTAAACACTTCTGATGCGTGAAATATTTGTGAAACAACCAAGCACGTCATTCATGAGGTGGTTTTTCAAAGGTTTCATTTCAAAAGAGTGAGGAAACCGCAAATAGACCATTTTAATAATAACAACAGGACACAAAAATTTCAACTGGTAATACTTGAAAACATTTATTTGCCAACACATCCGACATTAAAATGTTATGCATTAAAACATATTCCAGCTTTGTCAGTAGACACGCTAGATGAGATTCGCTAAGGGTTCGCAATATGGCCAAGGGTTCGCAATATGGCCAAGGGTTCGCAATATGGCCAAGGGTTCGCAATATGGCCAAGGGTTTGCAATATGGTCGGGCTCTCATAGGTTTTTACGAACCCTAACGGTTTAATGTAATCCAGAGCCTTGTAAGGCTTTAGCTGGGCAAAATAAAAAATTACAAGTTTGTGAAAACCGAATATGAAAGACAAAATAATTAAGGTTCAACAACAAATATAGTCAACTGTCCCTAGAGAAACAACAAATGCGGTTCCGAGGAACAAACTTTGGTTTATTGAAGGAAAAGTCTTGCTCAGCATAGTGCAGGACATGGTGAAGAGGGAGGGTTGCCAAGTGGGAGCAAGACTCGCACTTTGCCCGGGAGGTGTACTCAGATCGCGTATCGCCGACTGCACGGCCTGTGCGCGGAATGACGGCCATAAATAACGGCGCGACAACGGCTCTAGCCTCAGCTGTCGAAAGCCGTCGCAATTACGGAAACATGTGAAGCCGCCGCGGGGAAAATGACCAACCGGCGCTGGCCTTCACTTCATTTTTAATCCGGTCTAAAAATAAAAAGACCTTGAGAATGTTTTTCTTCCGCTTTTTTTAATCCCACATACTCTTGCCAACGAGAGATTGGCTCGATGCAAAAACAGCCTTGATATCCAAACGCTGGATTGATAACAGTCTAACATTTTGCAGCATCATGAGTTTTTATTTATTACTAACATTCGAGATTAGGATACATTACNGATTGATAACAGTCTAACATTTTGCAGCATCATGAGTTTTTATTTATTACTAACATTCGAGATTAGGATACATTAGATAGCGTTCTACAGAATTTTAACTGTTTGGAAAAACGTACGTTTCGGAAAATACACCGAGAAAAAAATTTTCTTGAATCAAACATAGTTTGTTTGACGCAACCAAATTAATTGTTTGCATGCGGACAATGGAATGTTTTGTTGTAGAAACCAAATTAATTTGTTGTTCTGATTTCTTTACCCCAAACAAAGATTTTTTTGTTGCAGCTAAAGATTGGTTTGTCTCTATGTACAAAGAGTTTCGGTTGGTGTAAAACGATATTGGAAATCCGACCGAGTTTTGAACCAAGACCGTTTGCGTCCCAGCGCCGTAGCAACTTCAGTTAACGTGTCCACTTATTACATTTGAATAATATTTCGAATACTGGCAACGTGCGCAAACAATTATTTCGATTTTTCAGCATAATTTCTTGTTTCCTATTGAACTGGTTTTATTAGGATATGTATACCATTATTAGGCACCAATTACTGTTACTATCCTGGTTGTCACAAAAAATGCAAACAAGTTCTCGAGCTGTATTTTCGAACGAAGACAATTAAATGAGTAGCCATACAACAACAAAATATTTTGTTGACATTCTTATTTCTTTTGGGTCTTCACAGAGATTCTGTTTATTCAAGCGTGTATTTTGTTAGATAAACAAAATTTATTTCGCTGCTTTCAAATTTTGTTTACACAACCAGATATTTTGTTGGTGCAACAAAATTTGTTATTGACAAATGAATATTCTGTTGGCTGGAATGAGCCTTTCTCTGCGTGCAATATTCTCGAGATATTCAGTACAGTGCGTGCGTACCGGTGAGTGTATGCTTTTTTGAAGATGCGTGTGTGTAAATTTTACGGAATACGATTACTACCAGATTTTTCGTAAATCTAACAAAAGTGACATTAAAATAGAACCTTATGAAAGAGGAAACAATTATGTATCTGATCGTACTGAAATTTTAACTAACTAAATATCTCAAGATAAAAAAAAACCAAAAATGATTTACGNAATTATGTATCTGATCGTACTGAAATTTTAACTAACTAAATATCTCAAGATAAAAAAAAACCAAAAATGATTTACGTTATGATTTGTTTCAATATTGATAGCGAAGAATGAGGATGTTGAGGTTATTAAAGCAGCATAAATCACAATTTCAACACAAAAGCTGTTTTTGTCCACTAGCTCCTACGCNAGGATGTTGAGGTTATTAAAGCAGCATAAATCACAATTTCAACACAAAAGCTGTTTTTGTCCACTAGCTCCTACGCAATTTTCTTGATACTAAGTTTAACACGATTGGAATTGTACCCATTCTCCCATATTATGAGAACTGGTATCATAATACCGGACTCCACAGAAACTGTACGGTGTATTACCTTCTTATGAGGAATCGTCGCTAANGATTGATAACAGTCTAACATTTTGCAGCATCATGAGTTTTTATTTATTACTAACATTCGAGATTAGGATACATTACATAGCGTTCTACAGAATTTTAACTGTTTGGAAAAACGTACGTTTCGGAAAATACACCGAGAAAAATATTTTCTTGAATCAAACATAGTTTGTTTGACGCAACCAAATTAATTGTTTGCATGCGGACAATGGAATGTTTTGTTGTAGAAACCAAATTAATTTGGTGTTCTGATTTGTTTACCCCAAACAAAGATTTTTTTGTTGCAGCTAAAGATTGGTTTGTCTCTATGTACAAAGAGTTTCGGTTGGTGTAAAACGATATTGGAAATCCGACCGAGTTTTGAACCAAGACCGTTTGCGTCCCAGCGCCGTAGCAACTTCAGTTAACGTGTCCACTTATTACATTTGAATAATATTTCGAATACTGGCAACGTGCGCAAACAATTATTTCGATTTTTCAGCATAATTTCTTGTTTCCTATTGAACTGGTTNCCTAGTTTCCTATTGAACTGGTTTTATACGGATATGTATACCATTATTAGGCACCAATAACTGTTACTATCCTGGTTGTCACAAAAAATTCAAACAAGTTCTCGAGCTGTATTTTCGAACGAAGACAATTAAATGAGTAGCCATGCAACAACAAATTATTTTGTTGACATTCTTATTTCTTTTGGGTCTTCACAGATATTCTGTTTATTCAAGCGTGTATTTTGTTAGATAAACAAAATTTATTTTGCTGCTCTCAAATTTTGTTTACACAACCAGATATTTTGTTGGTGCAACAAAATTTGTTATTGACAAATGAATATTCTGTTGGCTGGAATGAGCCTTTCTCTGCGTGCAATATTCTCGAGATATTCAGTACAGTGCGTGCGTACCGGTGAGTGAATGCTTTTTTGAAGATGCGTGTGTGTAAATTTTACGGAATACGATTACTACCGGTTTTTTCGTAAATCTAACAAAAGTGACATTAAAATAGAACCTTATGAAAGAGGAAATAATTATGTATCTGATCGTACTGAAATTTTAACTAACTAAATATCTCAAGATAAAAAAAAACCAAAAATGATTTACGTTATGATTTGTTTCAATATTGATAGCGAAGAATGAGGATGTTGAGGTTATTAAAGCAGCATAAATCACAATTTCAACACAAAAGCTGTTTTTGTCCACTAGCTCCTACGAAATTTTCTTGATACTAAGTTTAACACGATTGGAATTGTACCCATTCTCCCATATTCTGAGAACTGGTATCATAATACCGGACTCCACAGAAACTGTACGGTGTATTACCTTCTTATGAGGAATCGTCGCTAAGTGACTGGAAGTCGCAGCGAAGTTCATCACACATGTTTTGCATTTGCGTTAACTGGTTGCTGATCATTTCACGGTTCCGCGGTTCATTAGATTGGTCAACCAAGGTTGTAGGTTGTTTGGTTTTGATATTATAGACATTCAAAGTTGGGGTATTCTTTTATACTCATCCTGTATATGGCCATATGATCTGCTGGGATTACAGGTATACAGTCCCGTAGACTCAAATCATTTAACTTCATAACTAACATTGGCAACCTTCCTCCTAAATGAACTAAAATAACATAGAATACTAATCTTGTTCTCAGTGAAGTCTGATTGCTGTATATAAAAATAGTAGTAGATTCCTGTCGATAATTTATCTCCAGAGGCTTAAGGACTTTAGAATATGTGGCTGTATATATGAGTGGCGTGGAGTGGTAGGCAAATAAGCTCAACTTTATGTTACACGTTATTTATAAGTTGCCAGGTAGGAGCTTACAGGAATGCTTCAAGTACACACTGAGGTGGAGTGTCAGCGAAAGATAGGAGCTTACAGGGGTGCTTCAAGTATAGGCAGAGGTGGAGTGTCAGCGACAGGTAGGAACTTACAGGGATGTTTCAAGTACAGGCTGAGAAAGTGTCAGAAAAAGGCAGGAGATTTATTTAAGTGGTACTTCAAGAACAAACTGGGGTGGTGTGTCTGAAAGATGCGATAGTTTACAATGGTGTTTCAAGTAGAGAGTGCGGTATAGTGTCAGGGAAAGGTAAAAGCTGATAAAGATGGAGCAATGCGGCATGTTGTCCCCCCCGGGCCTGTAGTATCTGTTCCTGGGAGGCTCAAATTTGCTTTGGTTTCGGGTGACTGCAGCCAGGAGCCTAGCTACAGAGGTTCGGGTGTCGCGTTACCCACATATTCGCCGAGCCAAGGCGAACATACATATATGTTGAAATGTGACTGCGATTGTTTACTGATGTAAGATGCGATTAAAATTAATTTATCAGTGCTATACAAGTAAAATATGTAAAAAAGGAATATAAGTTTTAAATTTTAACAAGTATCTGTGTTAACACACATTAATAAGGTCGATCGTAAATAAGCAATAAAGTTATAAAATTATGTAAAAAAAATTGTCTTCCAATATTATAATACTTTTATTTACATTCTGTTGTTTTGGGCACATTATCTTTTACAGCAAGTAATTAAACTTGACAATAAACACTGACATTACATACTTCCTGAACAATAATGATGAACTGATATAACATATGCTTGTCTTAGCAAGTGCACGATGAATAGCAATAATTTCGTCGCCTCGTTTCAAATTACTAATGATTTCTACTAAAGAAATTGTAAATAACACTAGCGAACCGGCCCGGCTTCGCCCGGATACAGTTGAGTTTTACAGAGACGCCAATAAATAAATTGGGAAACGACAATTCGTTTATGTGAAAACAGAATTATAAAATTATACTATGTTGGTCTACATTTTTAACTGATTACGGCAACCCAAAAGGAAGGAAACATTTTTTACCCGACAGCCTAGAAGTCGGGTATTGTTTTTGGANTATAACACTAGCGAACCGGCCCGGCTTCGCTCGGATACAGTTGAGTTTTACAGTGAGACGCCAATAAATAAATTGGGAAACGACAATTCGTTTATGTGAAAACAGAATTATAAAATTATACTATGTTGGTCTACATGTTTAACTGATTACGGCAACCCAAAAGGAAGGAAACATTTTTTACCCGACAGCCTAGAAGTCGGGTATTGTTTTTGGAGTGTATCTGTGCAACTATTGCGTAGTTACCACATCTCCACTTTCCAGCGTCGATGTATGAAAATCAAAACGTGAGTTTCATCAAGTTGTAGCTTTAGAAATAAGCGTACCTAGGTACTACTTTTTGCGCTTTACTGAGGGATCTTAATCGATCACCAAAGTTAAGCAACGTTCCCAGTGGATGGGTGACCGTTAAGTGGCATAACATCTGAGCGCTTCCGGGTTTCGGAGGGCACGTTAAATATTCGGTCCCTGTTGTTATCGATTGATAGCAGTCGTTAAGCCATTTGATAGGTCCTTGGGCGGCCTGATACACTCTGGCACCAGAAGGAAAAAATTTTTCAGTCACGTTCCCAGCCGTTGGAGAATTAGGTTTTGTTGTTATTCCAATGGAACCGTGCCATTTTCCGAGATAAAAAGCATAATTTGTCCTATTCTAGGACCTAAAATACGTACATACCAAATTTTATCAAAATCCGTTTAGCGGTTATGGAGTTGAGTGCTAAAAAACATACACACAGACTTTAGCATTTAAAATATTAGTAGGATACGTAAACCTAGTTTTACTATACCCAACTATTATTTTACAAGTAAAATCAACCGTTGAATATATACTGGAACACCTGAAAATTTATAAAAAAAAACAAATTTTAGCATTAAATATATTAGTAGAATGATTTGGATGAGTCGAGCATAATGTATTTTAAATCAGACAAAGAATTCTGGAAAAGGCACCAGGCGCCGGCCACCATGTTGTGACATCACTCAACCATCATGTTCTATTTAAGTGACCTTGACCATAAACAGTGACCTTGATCGCGTACCCCTGATTTTGGATGGCCTAGNGGAAAAAAATATTTCAGTCACGTTCCCAGCCGTTGGAGAATTAGGTTTTGTTGTTATTCGAATGGAACCGTACCATTTTCCGAGATAAAAAGCATAATTTGTCCTATTCTAGGACCTAAAATACGTACGAACCAAATTTTATCAAAATCCGTTTAGCGGTTATGGAGTTGAGTGCTAAAAAACATACACACAGACTTTAGCATTTAAAGTATTAGTAGGATACGTAAACCTAGTTTTACTATACCCAACTATTATTTTACAAGTAAAATCAACCGTTGAATATATACTGGAACACCTGAAAATTTATAAAAAAAAACAAATTTTAGCATTAAATATATTAGTAGAATGATTTGGATGAGTCGAGCATAATGTATTTTAAATCAGACAAAGAATTCTGGAAAATGCACCAGGCGCCGGCCACCATGTTGTGACATCACTCAACCATCATGTTGTATTTAAGTGACCTTGACCATAAACAGTGACCTTGATCGCGTACCCCTGATTTTGGATGGCCTAGAAAACCAAAACTNGGCACCAGGCGCCGGCCACCATGTTGTGACATCACTCAACCATCATGTTCTATTTAAGTGACCTTGACCATAAACAGTGACCTTGATCGCGTACCCCTGATTTTGGATGGCCTAGAAAATCAAAACTCGAAATAACTTTGAATAATCGAATAAATTCATAAAAGTAGGCGAGTATATTATATACTTACTACGACCTTCCTGTTGGATGTCAGTGACCTTGACCTGGTGACCTTTGACATTGACCTGGTTATCCTTTGTCCTAGATCCCAATTATTAGTAAAAAAACCCACAAATGTTTTTAAAAATTAATGCGTGACGCATATTTTAAGTAGACGCACTGCTGCCACCCCCCGCGAACTTACCCCTCGCTAGCGCCCTCAGTAGACACGTGCCACGAGACATGTGCTGCTAGGCCAGGTCGGCCTGAGAGGGCGGACAAGCAATTAACACGCGCCAAGTTTATGCCGAGTTAAAACCAGGAAGTCGCCGACGCACCGAGGAACACAAGAGATCATAGACACGTGTCAAGGTTATGCCGAGTTAAGAACTGCCGAGAAAATGCAGAGGTCAGCAGGAGTTTCGCCGATGCACCTCTAGTTAGACAAGTAAGAAGGTCTGACAGTGTTTGTCAGTATTGATGTGCCCCCCCCCTCCTCCTCACCCAAATAGTCTTGACACATGAACGAAGTAGTAGGTGTTCGCCCCCCCCCCAACCACACCATGGTGACCCATGAAAAAACGCTGATGGTGTTGACATGTGGAGGACGCCGGAAGGGGAGTTATGTAGTCCTGACACGAGGAGGAAGGTGTTAGTTGTTCGTGGGCCTCGCCGTGAGGTGGAATAAGAGGAGGCGGTCTGGCATGACGTCGCCCAGAAGCACCACGTCGGGAGGAGGGAGTAAGTCAGTCAGTCAGTTAGTCAAGGTAGTCGAGTGAGTCAGTCAGCCGAGGCCGGGGATCGAACCCCGGCAGAATCACTGATGTAGAGGCCAGTAATAATCCGCGCTGGAAGGCGACTGTCAGGTGGGGGCTCGCCAGGAGCACAAGGTCGGGACGCAGAGTGCGATACCGAGAAAGGGAGTCAAGTGGTGGCTTCATGAGGGTCATCATGCCGAGAGAAGAGTCAGTCTGTCGAATCGTGTAGTCGTCGAGGAGAGAACATGGAACAGCCAGTCCGAGGGCCTGTAAAAGGGCCGCCCAGCTTACCAGATCTCAACCACCGCTGGAACACCTAGAAATACAAATACAGCAAAGTGCCAGCATCGTCGCTCTAGGAACATGCCCAGAAGCCTAATGTTCCCCCACGGCATCAGAAGCTGTTAGAACGAGTACTTTAAGCCGCCCTTCAGGCTCACAACTTGCAGGGAACAGTCTGGTACGATCAGTTAAATATGTGTTTGTTTCTGGTAAAATATGTGGTAATTTCCGGTAAAGTATGTATTAATTTCCGGTAAAATAAAAACCTTTAAAGACCAAGACATCATGAATTTATTGTTTACTATCCTTATTCAACATCCAAGGCGCCCATAGTCTGCGCCAGAATGGTAACTCGTGCCCTATGGACCACTCTATATACCACAATGTATTAACTTCCCTGTCCGCTCAGCTTTGCACATCTGTTAATTGCACTCCACCTGCCATATTGCTGTTTTTTCATTTGACATTTGTTTACATTTTAATGACTTTGATGGTACTGATGATTACGACCAACGTGTTAGATCTGGGTGACCATCATTTTGACCTCACGATGGTGACCTCAACTCCATGCCCATTATCTCTGATAAACATGTACAAAAAAATTATTAAATTCTAAAAATCCTCTCAATTATCTTATTTCTTCGCAATCCTCCCCCACAATCCACTGTTACCAATACAAATCCGTTGATTAATCCCAATTATTTGATCAATCCCATTCCTTCGATCAATTCCAATCCCTATCAATACCTCTCTGCAATCCAGAGTAATCCATGCCGATCCTGCGATCGATACCAATCCTTCGATCAATTCCATTCCTTCGAACTATTCCAATTCTTCGCAATCGTCCTCCACAATCCACAGCAACCCATGTCNAACAAATCCGTTGATTAATCCCAATTATTTGATCAATCCCATTCCTTCGATCAATTCCATTCCTTCGAACTATTCCAATTCTTCGCAATCGTCCTCCACAATCCACAGCAACCCATGTNTCCTTCGATCAATTCCATTCCTTCGAACTATTCCAATTCTTCGCAATCGTCCTCCACAATCCACAGCAACCCATGTCAATCCTTTGATCAATCCCAATTCTTCAACCAATCCCAATCCCTAGCAATCCTCAGCAATCCAAAGAAATCAATGCCAATCCTTCTATAAATTCTAATCATCGAAGTATCTAAAACCTTCGCAATTTTCCTCAACAATCCACAGCAAAAAGTGCCAATCCTTTGATTAAACCCAATCATTGGAACAATCCCAATGCTTCGATAAATCCCAATCCTTATCAATACTCCTCCGCAATCCAAAGCAATCCATTTCAATCCTGCAATCAACCCCAATCCTTTGATCAATCACAATTCTTCGAACTATCCCAATTATTTTCAATACTCCTCCACAATCCACAGCAACCCATGTCAATCCTTTGATCAATCCCAATTCTTCGATCAATCCCAATCCTTAGATCTATCCTAATCCTTCGATAAATCCTAATCCCTAGTAATCCTCCTCCTCTATCTAAAGCAATCCATGCCAATCCTTTGATCAATCCTAATCCTTCAATCAATCCCAATCCTTAGATCAATCCCAATCCTTCGATCAATCCCAATCCTTCGATCAATCCCAATCCTTTCATCAATCGCAATCTTTAGCAATCCCCCTCCGCAATCACCGAGCATTCCATGCCAATCCTTCGATGAATCCCGAGCATTCGATAGATCCTTCTATAACACCTTTGGTTTGTCCGCCACCCATATGTATTTAAATTACATTCATTTGCCAACACACTCCATATTTGTACATGTCGACAGAATTAATCCTTTGTATGCAGACAACTATCCATACATTTTTATAATGAAGTCTTTATTATCATTCTATATGCAGTTTTTTCCATTAATAGTCAAGTGCTTGAAGAACCACTTTAAAATTGTGAGAGAAAAAGGACACATCACACAAAAATTAAGGAAAACCAATTTTTCTATAATAATAATTTATTATTATTTTTTAGTTACAATTTCAGAAGAAAGCAGTTTCTCACATTGTGCGTTATATCTCCGATCCTTCAGTTTACAAATTCTTGAAGATCTCTCGTTAATATGTGTGAGATACTCGCACTTTGGTTTGCGGAGGAGGATTGCTTGGGATTGGGATTGATCGAAGGATTGGGATTTATCCAAGGAATGGCATGGATTGCTGTGGATTGTGGAGGAGATTTGCGAAGGATTGGGATAGTTCGTGGGATTGGGATTGATCGAATAACTGGCGTGGGTTGCTGTGAATTGTGGAGANTTTGCGAAGGATTGGGATAGTTCGTGGGATTGGGATTGATCGAATAACTGGCGTGGGTTGCTGTGAATTGTGGAGAAGTATTGCGAAGGTTGTTTTGGATTGTTACGGATTGGTGTTGTTTGATGTGTGGATTGGTGTGCAGATTGGTGTGGATTAGTGTGTGGATTGGTGTGGATTATTGTGTGTACTGGTGTGGATTGGGTTGGATTGGTGTGGATTGGGTTGGATTGGTGTGGATTGTTGTGTGGATGGCTGATTGCGGTGCTGATTGACTGAAATATTGGGAGATTAATAGAAAATATTTATGAAAAAAAAATTATTTAATTCATTTTTGAATTGTTTAATATTTTTTCGGAATTTTTATAATTTAAAAAAATTTTACATTTTTTTTTTTTGTAAAAGTTTATTGAATGTCATGAGCATGGGGTTGAGGTCACCGATAGAAGTCAAGGTGATGGCCACCCAGATCTNTGTAAAAGTTTATTGAATGTCATGAGCATGGGGTTGAGGTCACCGATAGAAGTCAAGGTGATGGCCACCCAGATCTAACATGTTGGTCGGAATCATCAGTGCCACCAAAGTGCTAAAATGTAAACAAATGTAAAATAAAGAAAAAAAAATGGCGTGTGGAGTGCGATCGACAGAATGAGTAAAGCTGGGCGAATAGGGAAACGAATGTTAATACATTTTCGTTATATTTAACTCTGGAAATGTAACAATTTAAAAATTATTTTAAAAAATAATTTTTAGTAATTCCTTAAACACATTTTCATTACTTTTTTCTTATTTTCTCATAGTTTTTTAATAAATTTTAAATTATGTTTTTATAAATTGTTAGAAAATGTTTGGGATTTTTAATGCTTATTTAACTTGCAGGTCAAAAGTCACCTGTCAAGGTCAAAGTCAAGGTCACCAACATCCATCATGGTGGTTGTAGTGAGTATGTAATATGCTTGCCGACATTTATGAATATATTCGATTATTCAAAATTATTTCGAGGTTTGGTATTCACGCTCATCCAAGGACATGGGTACGGGATCAAGGTCATGGTTTAAGTTCAAGGTCACCTACGTCTAACATGATGGTTAGGTGACGTCACAATATAACGGCCGGCGCTTGGTGCCTATTCCTGAATCTTTTATGTCCCATTTAAAATGCATTACGCCCGACTCATCGTAATAATTATACTAATATATTTAGTGCCGAAAATAAATTTATAAATTAAAGGTGTTCCAGTATGCATTCAACGGTTGATTGTACTAGTAAAACGTGAGTTGGGAAAATTAAAACATGTTTTACGAATGTTATATTTTTCTTTAGTAGAAAATATTAGTAATTTGTAAAGAGGATACGAAATTATTGCTATTCATCGTGTGCTTCCTAAAACAAAATTAAGTTATATCACTACATCTTTATTTTCCAGGAAGTATTTAATATGCGTGCTTATTGTCACGTTTAATTACTTAATGTACAAGATCAGGTGCGGAAAAAAAAGGACAAAAAAAATTGTAATATTGGCAAACAAAAATTATATGTACAACATGTTATAGCTTTATTACTTATTTACGATCTACCTGATCAATGCTTTTGTATTTATGAGGTATCCTTTGAGGTGCTAATAATAAAATGTTATGGGTTCATGTCAGCAATGTTTTCATCGGACGTGACATTTAGTGATATTTCACTGTATTCGACCAGGTGATATAGTTAAAATAATATGTCTGTATTACCATCATGTGATAATGTAAAATCCCAATTGTTAAAATTCGCTATTACATAAGCTGTCAAAAGGTAGAATGACAAGGCAAAATTAAGACCAATTACAAACACTGTTTTTATTCTATTCTCTTACTACAATTTTTTTTGCGCCAAAATCACGAGACCTATTCTTGGACCTCGACCGACCGCATTGGCACAACCCTTTCAGACCGGAACTCGAAACTGAAAGTAGATTCTGGTGGAAGCTAGCTTACGCTTTCTTGTTTCGGAGCAGTTGTTACTTGAAGTGAAAATCAGTCCCTGCATACAAGCTCACGCGAAGGCCCGGTGGCGTTTGTGTGGTAAGAGCTGGTAAAGGGGGAAAGAAGGGGTGCAAAAAACAGTTATTGTCATACATAAGGTGCGGCCTTGGCTTAGAGAATATGTGGGTAACGCGACACCCGAACATCTCTTGTAAGGCCTCAGACTGCAGCCACCCGACACCAAAGCAAATTTGAGCCTCCCCGGAACGGATACTTAGGCCCGGGCTGGTCAACACGCCGCATTACTCCATCTTTATCAGCTTCTACCTTTCCCTGACACTATGCCGCAGTCTCTATTTGAAGCACCATCGTAAACTCCTTCATCTTTCAGACACACCACCTCTGTTTGTTCTTGAAGTAANCGCAGTCTCTATTTGAAGCACCATCGTAAACTCCTTCATCTTTCAGACACACCACCTCTGTTTGTTCTTGAAGTACCACTAAAATTTCCTGCCTTTCTCTGACATTACCTCAGTCTATACTTGAAGCCCCCCTGTAAGCCGCTACCTGTCTCNCGCAGTCTCTATTTGAAGCACCATCGTAAACTCCTTCATCTTTCAGACACACCACCTCTGTTTGTTCTTGAAGTAACACTAAAATTTCCTGCCTTTCTCTGACATTACCTCAGTCTATACTTGAAGCCCCCCCTGTAAGCCCCTACCTGTCTNCACTAAAATTTCCTGCCTTTCTCTGACATTACCTCAGTCTATACTTGAAGCCCCCCCTGTAAGCCCCTACCTGTCTCTGACACTCTACCTCAGTCGGTACTTACACTGCCAACTTATAAATAAGGGTTTGCAGTCTGTACATAACAGTTCTCCTGTAAGAATAAGGCTAATTAATAGAAGCAGCGAGTTTCAGAATTATGATTATCCAAATAAAATATAATAATGGTGTATTCTGGCTGCGGTTGTATTCTTACTTCTAGCGAATGATTGAAGGGTTTTGAAAAATCACCATTTTCATCAAGAAAATGGAGTCTACCTTATTGGGTTGTCTGCAAAAGTTTTCTTATATGTATAGTGTTCACAACATAATTTGCCTTATTCGTGTAAGGAAGTTCGCAGTAATGCCTGCTTTCTTTCACTGCAACAATATTTAAGTTTTGCTCTCATTAATCGTACCTGGCCTTATTCTTAACAGAGTAGATATGTAATAGAACATCTAGAATGTTTTGTTGAGAATTTTATGCTGAAACAAGCCTATTCGCAAACAGNCAGAGTAGATATGTAATAGAACATCTAGAATGTTTTGTTGAGAATTTTATGCTGAAACAAGCCTATTCGCAAACATTCTTTTGCAAAACTTACTGTATCGATTGTTATGCTTTTCTTACAGTAATTGCATAATGAGCATCCTTTATCGCTGTAAAAACGTATTCTTTAAATACCACTTCCACATGATTTAGTAGATACTTTGGTGATTTATCGATAATCGCTTATGACGGATAAGGGCAGATTTGAAACTCACTGCCTCATTTGTAAATACGTTCGACAAAAATATATGAAAAATAGCAGTTTTACAGAAATGAGTACAGAACTATATCATGTGTACTGGGCCTTAGGATTGAGATCATCCACCTGCTATGGTACGAACTCTCAACCTGGGCTGTGAAAGCTATTTATTTGCTCCAGGGAGACAAAGTGAAATGGCATGTATGTCCGTCAAACTAACGACTAACTTCGCATACAGGTTGCGCACTTGGCTGGTAACTTATGAAACCCTTTCAAACGTTGTATGTTTTCTCGAGAACTGTTCACTTAAACAATACAACGGATTTCATTCCATTAATTTACAAATGAATATTATTTCATAACAATCCATATACTCCCACGGATAACCCACGTATTTTGGTTATTAACGTTGCATCCCTTAGTTTCCTAATGATTGATGATGTTAGCCGTTAAAGTTAATTGATCAGATATATCAAATCAGACTAACGCGTTCACAGATTTGTTGTTTCGTATCACACAGTTCATAAAGATTCACAAATAAATTTAATTACTATTTTTTAAGGGTGCGTATCTCCTTTTATAATCATGTATGTTCATAGCGTGAGTTATGATTTCGGCATGATTTTACATAAATAATAATCTCACAGAGTTTGTACCTGGGACGAATCATTTAATCTGGTGACCGGCGAATCATTTTGAAACTATCGACAGACTGTGGTTTCTGAAGTTGCTTCTGCATCCGAAGCACTCGCCTGTGTTTGACACCACGTGACCCAGCTTGAACTACTGTAACACAGTGATCCCCTCAAACCCCGCAGCTCCCTCACGTCAAACAGAGAGCTGTGACACGTCCCATCTCCTCTGCAACTACACCGCATATGGCGTGAGGGTTCCTGTTACTGTGGCCTTTAACGGGCAACACTCGTGGATCCATTGGTCCCATATTATGTAAGTTTGGAGAGTTGAATGCGGATAGGGGGGCATTTAGTCATTTATTTTATGACGATTTGTTGCTATGGTTTGTACAAGGTATGCATTTTTTTTTTCAAGCAGCAAAACAGTGATATATTCGCACAAAGAAAAAAATTGTTATGGTTCCCTAAGATTAAGAAATTAGGGGTAAGAAATTTTTTATTAGTGTGTGTTATGCCTAATAATATTTGTAATATTTGCAGTACTATACAATACTTGTAACTTACTAAACATGTCTTTAAATATGATAAGAAAATTGAATTCCTTTCTCTATCGTCCTGTTCGTTATATAACATAAGCCAGTCTGCTCTTTTATTTCCACTGACATTAAAAGCATGATTTGTATGACTACCTTTCAACTTCTTCGCTTATATTCTTATGCAAATACATAGAATCAGGATGTGGTACTTTATAAGCCAGTTAAGTGTACAACGAATTCACTGTCAACTTCAACAGTCATATTTTATATTTTCTTCCTGGAATGTCAATGCTTTAAAAAATGTATTAGTTTTTTACTAACTGAGTAAAAGCGTTAATAAATCATTACTTCAGGTTTATCTATACATCCTGAAGTAAACTATTACTTAAGCAGGGGAAATGCATACGAAGGTTACACATAATTATACTTGACCGAGATAACCTCTCTTGGGCCTAATATAGTTGCTAAATTTTTAACTGACTTTCCTGGAACTCCCTCGAAGCATTACTTTTCTGGTAACGCCATAAAATAATGAACACTGGACCGTAAAACGGAAATTTCTTCTCAAAGTATTTTAAATATGATATAACCTATGGAAAATATTAAAGATTTAATAAAACTTCGGAAAAGAACGTATTTGGGACAAAGGTTATATACTTTCCTTTTCTGTACCATAAGTTCATGCGCTTGTCGTAGAGAATAACATTAAAACTCATTCTCTTATAAATGTAAATAAGGCTAATTCTCTGCCTTACGAGAGAGAAAAAAAAACGCAAATGTAATATATTATTATTCATTTTCCTTAAAATTATCACATAATTTTCTGTATCGTAATATAATTAAAAATAATTTAAATTGTATTACTTTACACAGAAACATTTTACTCGTATATGAATACGTCTTAAAATTTGCAACCATAGGGGGCAATCCAGAAAATCTAATGTTAACAAACCGGGGGATAGAGTTTGGCATTGTAACTCCAAATCTATCATATTCATCTAAAATACAATTACACCATTCGATTGCCAAATAACGAAAGAATTTGTTACGTTGAGTGAGGACTGCAAAGCGTCGCGCGCGGCGGGGGTGGGTGCACCGCCATTTTGAGTTCGTTTCGCCTCGTCTCATAATTACCGTGTAGTAGTATAACTTTTGAGGCGGAGTAGCTACGACGCTCGTTTATGTTTTTATCAACAGATCTCGTCGAGATCAATCGAATGAGTCTATAAAACATTCGTGTGGCTTGGTTATGGTGTAATTGTATGAGTTTAAAGTAAAGAAAATTAAAAACATAACACAATGTTGGCCTATACTCGTCAAAAAGCCAAGTCGAAATATAAAAAATGTACACGGTTGTAAAGAGCATCTCTAGAGCAATCCAGTGATACCAATGAAACTCCATATGATCGAGTAAAGCGGTGCCAGGAACGTAAAAACGTAGACGTATTCACGCAAAACAAACGGCCGTGTCCCGACACAGCCCCCCCCCCCTTTTCCCAGAGGTTTTTCGGTTGTTTTCCGAATAACCTGTGAGATCACTTTCCTGTATGTGTGCCTTTGTGTGCATATGTGTATATATATGTGTATGTGTCTGTGCATGTGTAAATGTGTGTGTGTTCCCACACTCCCCCACCACCAATAAACAGTTATGAACGCAATACCAAATTTCACCAAACTCGGTGTTACATATTGAACTTAGTAAAAAAAAACCCCGCTTTCACACTTTTCGATCACGCCCAGTGCTTACTTTCAGAATGATGGCCATATTTAAATTTTGGGGTATCAGTAACATCACAGGAACCATTCAACCGATTTCAACGAAATCTTGTAAGTTGGCAGTGCATCATGTAGGCATTGTATTTATAGAAGAATATTGATGTTGGTCCACCATTTGGGAAGATAGCACCACTTGAAAATATAAAGCCTTTACGGGATATCTCAAAAACTACTCAAACAGATTCTCGGAAAATTTGGCAATTAAGTAATACTAAAGCAGTCCAAGTAAATATATGCAAATTAAATTTATTTGGTACTTATTTTCAAAATGGTTGCCAATGAAATATTTTTGATTTATTTGGTATATTTGTTAAAATGTTCAGTGAATTTCGAAAAAAAATATTATGCTGAAAGTATTTATTACAATCATCATACATATATGCCAACATATGGCGACTTTTGTATGCCATTTCATAAGATAGCGTCACACAAATACATGAAGGTTTTACGGCAGTTGCTGTAAACTGGTATGTTAGATGAAGGTCAGATACTACATTTCAAAATGGCAGTCATATAGCCGTTTAAATTAAGTGTGCTGAATCCTCAAAACGCAAACCCACTTTCAATTTAACTAAGTATGCTGGCGGTATCTATTTAAAATATCAAATGTGCCTCAGCGGAGCATCTTTGTTTCGCTGTTATGTAATACACAGAGGTGACAAATGTCATGGGATAGCAATATGCAGATATACAGATGGCAGCAGTATCGCGTACAATTTGTATAAATAGTTGGGCTTTCATTTGTAGTCAAAAGATTCATGTGAAAAGGTTTCCGACGTGATTATGGATGCACGACAGGAATTCACAGACTTTGAACGCGTAATGGTAGTTGGAACTAGACGCATGGGACATTCCATTTCGGAAATGGTTAGGGAATTCAACATTCCGAGATCCACAGTCTCGAGAGTGTGCCGAGAATACCTAATTTCAGGCAAAGCCTCCCACCATGGACAACGCAGTGGCCGACCGCCTGCACTTAATGACCGAGACCAACGACGTGTGCGCAGAATGGTCAGTGTTAACAGACAAGCAACACTGCGTGAAATAACTGCAGGAATCAATGTGGGACGTAAGACGGACGTGTCTTTTAGGACAGTGCGGCGAACTTTGGCTGTACTGGGCTATGCCAGCAGAAGACAGACTCGAGTGCCTTTACTAACAGCACGACATCGCTTGCAGTCCCTCTCCTGGGCTCGTGAACATATCGGTTGGACCCTGACTGCAAAACCGTGGCTTGGTCAGATGAGTCCCGATTTCAGTTGGTAAGAGCTGATGGTAGGGTTCGAGTGTGGTGCAGATCCGACGAATCCATGGATCCAAGTTGTCAACAAGGAACTGTGCAAGCTGGAGGTGGCTCCATAATGGTGTGGGCTGTTTTTACATGGAATGGACTGGGTCCTCTGGTTCAACTGAACCGATCATTGACTGTAAAAGGTTATGTTTAGCTACTTGGAGACCACTTGCAGCAATTCATTGACTTCATGTACCCAAACAACGATAAAATTATTATGGATGACAATGTGCCATGTCACTGGGCCACAACTGTTCGCGATTGGTTTGAAGAACATTCTGGACAATTCCGGCGAATGATTTGGCCACCAAGATCGCCCGACATGAATCCCATAGAAAACTTTTATGGAACATAATGGAGAAGTCAGTTTGTGCACAAACTCCTGCATTGGCAACACTTTCGCAATTATGGAGGTTTATAGAGGCAGCATGGCTCAATATTTATGCCGGAGACTTCCAACGACTTGTTGAGTCCATGCCACGTCGAGTTACTGCACTTCGTAGGGAAAAAGGATGTCCGAGACGATATTAGGAGATATCCCATGACTTTTGTCGCCCTAGTGTGTAGCGCAACATGAATAAATAATTTTTAATTTTTTACCTCGAGAAGCAATAGACTGAGTCCTAGCAAATTTTACACACACATAGTACTGCGGGAGTTGATGTTAACTGGTATGTTTTAAGGAGGTCACGAATTTATTTTAAAATGGTGCTCATATAGCCATTTTAGCTAGGTATGCGATTTCGTTAAAACTACGAAATTATTTCCCACTTAATTTTGTATGTTCGCTGTATAAATTACAAACACCACATGTGTCCAAACAAAGCATATTTTGTCTACCATTTTGAAAGATAGTATCACATCACAAAGTACTATTTAAAGTTATATCTCTGGAGAATATCAACTGATTCCCACCAAATTTGGCAATCAAGTAGCACTACAGCAGAACATGTAAACTGGCATGTTTTGAGAGCGTCAGACATTTATTTTCAAAATGTTGGCCCTTATAAACATTTTACTTCATCATATTATATGCACAAAACTACGAAACTGATTTCAAAATATTTTTCTATGCCGGTGGTATCTTTTATAACTCATAATAGTGATAACAGTGTAGCTATTGCATCGAGAACTATAGTTGTAAACACCTACCAACTTATGCATATTGTGCGAGCAACGTATCCTGTACGTTATGTTAGCCATAAAAAAGCATGGTTGCGAAGCACGGGGGCGTGAAGGTCACAATTTCTACATACTGATTCCAACACACACAAAAAAATTGATAATAGTTATAAACACCTACCAACCAATGCATATTGCACAAGAGACGAGCACTGTACATCGCATCAGTCGATACTAGAAAAGACTATGCATCTAATAACTGACATGAAAGCCTTGATTAGTGCAGCAGAATAGCAAGCATTTTCCCCCACATACACCCTCCTACCGAGCTATGCTACAGTACAGAGACACTACCAACCAACGCATATTGCGCGCGCATCGAGCAATGTACATCGCAATAGGATAAAAAAAATACTATGGCAGAGTCAAGATGTGAAGGGGGTAACAAGGCCAACAATGCCACATATCGATGTAAACAGATATAAAAAACAAAATGTAAAGGAAACTAGTAATAAGCACCGACCAACTAGCGCATATTAAACACACGAGCTTTGTACATCGTGTTATGCGATGCTAATCAAGACCAGGCCATCCTGGTTAGTACAACAGAATATCAAACGACTTCCTTGCGAACCAATTGAAACGATACCAACTCATTAATATTACCGCCAACACTCAGAACCCGCATCACTAACAGCAGAATGCATCCGACCTGGTCGACATTGTGTGATCAACTAATATTGTAAGGATCTGTAAGGCAGCGCAGGTGGTCGGCCAGCAGCACGGCCACCGTGCAGGTCTCGGTCGCTCGAAGGGATAGCACAGAACACTAGCCGAGAGAGGGACGCATCAGGCTCCAGGGTGGCAGACCAGCTGAGTCACACATGCACTTCCCCTTACCTGCATAATTCACTTATACAAGGCTTGGTAAAATGTTATTAGGTTTAAATATTATACACACTAGCCTTTTATAATGATGAATAAAAAATATGCGAACACTCTGAGAAAAACTATTTGCCAATGCTCACAATAGCAGAAACTGTAATGTCTTACGACCACGACCTTTGCCATTATTTTTGTCGACATCGATCCTAGGGATGAAGGGATAACTATAAGCAAATACATCTTCCTTGCTCACAACAGCAGCCATGATAACAAACAACCATGACTTTGAAATTAAAAACCAATATTTTGTTTATATAACAATTATGGGAACACACTGAGAAAATTTATTTCCTTCGTTCACACCAGCAGGAACCATGACAACACGNGGGGGATGGTGTGTGTTATGCTACACTATGCTGCAGACATCCGTTGCCTGTGCGGTTCGCCAGTATGTCGATGGATGTATTTGGATCACCTAGTCTAGCTTCTGCGGCTTCGGGAACTCCAGAGCTAATGAGACCTACACTACTGCCATCGACTTCTTGGTTTATACCATCGACTTTTTGGGTCCTCTCTTGGTCGTCTTCAGTCTTATTATCTGCATCTTAGACTGACGTGTTTATGTGTCTACTGGACATCGGGAACGTTTGGCATGGAGTCTGCAATATCAATAAATGTAATACTCTCCCCCAATTACTGCAGGCACATACAGGCTTTGTATTATGTCATCACCAGATTGTATGCACCAAGATTCTTGAGGTTGTTGCATGATGTGTTCGGTACTTAAATACTCAGATATTATATAGAAGTTTTAATTGAGTATCAAATAGTATTTATTTCCAGTAAATGATAGGACTCACTATGGGATTGAACCTATGCTACCTTATTCTCAAGGTTGGTGCACTTTCTTCGGCACTGCCATGGTACATACGTTTTCAGGTTACTGGAAAGCAGAGTACATACATAGTTGAAATGTTTATGATGTGTTGCTTTTTTACATGTCATTACAAAGTTTATGCATGTACTGTTATTTGTATAACAATGGTACTTATTCTAAATAAATATATGTTTATAATTTTTAAGAGGAAATTAATTGATACCTTGTACTACATAAATTAATAACTCTTGTAATAGAAATGTGTGACTCCGCTGGTTTACGAACCTAAAGCCTGATGCATCTCTCTCTCTTTCTCTAATCTAGTGTTCTGTACCATCCCTGCGACTTGCCAAGACCTGCATGGTGCTCCCACTGCCAGTTGACCACCTGGACTGCCTTACAGATTCTCACCGTGTTAGTTGATCGCGCAATATTGGCCAGGTCGGATGTGTTCCGCTGCTAGTGTTGTTATTGTTGGCTGTACTCTGAACATGATGTTTTCGTTTCAGTCGATTCGTTAGGAAGACGCTTGCCATTTGGTTGTACTGACCAGAATGGCCTGACCTTGTCTAGCATCGTTTAACAGAGTACAGCACCCGATGCTTGTGTACTCATAACTATTTTCCTTTATCTCTTGTTTATATATCTGTTTGCAACAATGTGTAGCAGTGTTGACCTTATCATACTTATCTATCTCGGCTTCGCAAATGTATGTTTTTTCTACTAACGTGACGTACAGCGCTCGATGCTCGTTCGCACAATATACACTGGTGGTTAAATGCTTAAAACTATGAGCTTTTTTTTTTCTAAATCTGTTTGCATCAGCGCGTAGCAGTGACGTCTCTCTTGCACGACTAATGGTTTAAAATGCATGTTGTTTTGTCGCAAGCAAACGAATACTCTCTTTACATGTCGCATAATATTTATCGCACTTTAAGAATTTAGTCCGTTTTGAGGCTGGTCCTTGTGACCATTCGTTCTCTCTTCTGTTTACATGCAGTATAGCTTTTACTAAACTTCTTATCATGGTAGTAACACTTATATCACTATTACAGACAGTGTCTCCTTTGGGTGTATATATATACATATATAGTGACTCTTTAGGATTTCATGCTCGTGATGTACTTGCATATATGACAGTCCTTTATTTTATGTTTAATGACCGATTTTTCATGTACAGTTCAGTTTCATATATTTTACACTCGGTTTCCCTGACCCTCATATTAGGCTGAGTGTAATTATTTATATTCATGCAAACATGTTTTTATTTAAACTGCAAATACATGTCTTGCCATCGGTGCAATTTCCTAACATTTCATTTTTAATGAAATATCTTGATGTTAGGGATTACCCATGTTAGCGATGACTCGGGCCACCAGTCCTTGTGTCGGATTGTCTGTGTTTGTTTATATTACTTAATATGTATTTTACCATTACCCACGACTGCGTACATCATGCACGCAGCATGTTTGTGTATATCTTGCCTTTATTACATAAAGTTGTTGGTTGTATCTTACCTATGCTAACAATAATTTATGTATATATTTTCACATCTACGTAAACAGTTTCGATGTCGGTTGGAGAAGGGAGGCTAGCTGTCTCTTAAGAGGATCCAAGTTTTTAGACATCTGCGGTAGCATACCACAAGAACTGCAGTAGGTTACTGTCGATTGTATGCAGGCCGATGCGAATGTGAATGATGTTTCAGACCCTAAACTCCTACATGCAATTGTAACTTTTCAATGCACTTTTAGGTATACCTTTATTTTTTGTACATCCATTGATGGTTGTTACAGGTTCCCGAACTTCAAACATTTGAAAATTGTTACAAACAATGCTTATAACAGGGCTTAAGGCGTACTTGTCCTTTTCTCCTTGATTAAAGTCGAAATTAATGTCTGTGATATGAATTTGGCCGTCGCGACGTAGGTTCGGTAGGTGGGAAATGTCGGGCATCTATGCTTATAAAAGGGCCTGAATTGTACTTGTCCTTACCATCATGTTTGTCATCAGAGGTGATGGCTATGAAATGAATTTGGTGACTTTAGCTTCTATGGGTATAAAATGACAGCCACATAATCTTATACAAAAGACTCTGTTGTACTTGACCCTGAGGTCCTTTTCGTCATCGGAAGTGATGCATATGTTATTAATTTGGTGACTAAAGCCTCGGTGGGTGGGAGATGGTAGCCAACTATTCTTATACGAGGGCTTAGGCCATACTTGACGAAACCATCCTGTTCGTTGATAGTGGCGATGTCTAAGTTATAGCTTATGTGGATCGGAAATGGTTGTCGACTATGCATAAAATATTAAATTTCACTTGACCCTACCAACCAGTTCTACATCAGAGGTGATGTTTATGATATTAATTTGTTGCCTATAGCCTCGGTGGGCGCGAAATAGTGGGCGACTATGCTTCTAAGTGGGTGTAGGGCATGCTTGACTATGCGGCCCAGTTCATTGTCGGTGGCGATGACTTTTATGAATTTTTTGACTATATCTTAAACCGTTCGAAATATACAACTTTCTATGCCTAAAAGTGGGTTTAGGGCAAGCCTAACTCTGGAGTCCTGTTCATCGTCGGGGAAGATGTCTCTATATTGAATTTGGAGACTATTTTTAATGGTTCGGAAATAACAGCCAAGTATGCTTATAAGAGGGCTTAATGCCTACTTGACCCTGCGGTCCTTTTTGTCGTCAGGGGTGATGCATTTGTTATGAATTTGGTAGCGGTATCATAAACAGTTCGGAACTTACAACCAACTATTCTTTTAAGTGAGATTCAGCCATACTTTGCCCTACTGTCCTTTTCGTGGTCGGGTGTGATACCTATGTTAGGAATTTGGTGGCTCTATCTGACATAGTTCCGAAATTACAGCAAATTATGCCTATAAGTGGGCTTAGGACATACTTGAACATGCGGCCCTTGTTGTCGTCGGGTGTGATAACCAATGTTATTAATTTGGTGTATATCTTAAACAGTTCGTAAATTACAGCAAAATTATCTTAAAATTGACCTTAGGGCATATTTGACACTGCAGCCCTTTTCGTTGTTACAGGTGATGCCAATGTTAAAAATTTGGTGGCTGTATCATAAACAGTTCAGAAATTACACCCGGCTATGCTTATAACGAGGATTAGTATGTACTTAACGAATGTGTGGAGCTACTTTAGGCTAGCGTGCAAAGGTAGGCTTCGCTCCGTGCCATGCAGATGGAATGACAGAACATGAGACTCGTCTGCGCCAAGATGCTAGGTCAAAGTATACCAGAAGGAATATGAGAAATTCAAACAGGAATGACAGAGCATGAGACTCGTCACTGCCATAGTGCCAGGTGAATGGATATCAGAATGATTATGAGAAAGCCAAGGTCTAATACCAGAGTATATGACTCGTCCCCCACCAGGATGCGAGGTGAAAAAGACCAGAAGGAATATGTGGAAACCAAGGTGGAATGACAGAGCATGATACCTGTCCCCCACCAAGACACTAGGTAATGGGAGACCAGAAGGAATATGAGAAAACCCATGAGTATGCCAGATTGCCCACATGTCCACAGCCAGCATTCAGGTGTCGGCTATTGACCTGTGAGATATTTGCTTATTAACAATTGTCATCATTAGCATATGTTAATCCAGATGTAATATGAGATAACCCCTTTGTATGCCAGTTCGTACCATTGTCCCCAGCCAGCAGACAGGTACCCGCATATTCACAATTAACATCATTAGCATAGGCGAACCCAGATGGAATATAAGAAAAACTTGCCAGCTCGCGATGTCAAGTTTATTGTCTGGTGAGTGCATAGGCCGATGAGAGTATCTACTTTAATTCTTTTGATAACCTGGCAATGTCAATTTTTTTTCGCTATTACAAGTTTATTGTCTTTCGATTGCCTAGGCCGATGGGAGCATCTAAGTTATTTAATCTCCTAACACCTCCCATTTAGTGGTGTTATTGTGGCCTAGATGCTCGACTGACGACCCAAGGGTGGTCGAATCGAAACAGCACATCTCCTGCATTTTTTTAAGTTCACAAGCTACAGTATCTAAAAAAAATTCCCAGCGCTCCTTGCAGACGCCATTTGAATTCACCTCCCTGAAGATAGCACACTTCTGCTGATGACGAGTGAATCAAAACACATGCAAAAACGGCTGTGCCGATACCAGCGCTCCTATCCACGAACTATAGAACTTCAAACACTCTGGTGGCAGGCACAACAATCAATGATGGCAGCAGACATGGGAATGAAATATGGCTTAGCACACTCTGGCGGCAGATGCAGGAATATCAGATCGCCGCATACAGCAGACGACTGGCAGCAGGAATTCAAGATAGCTGCCTACAGCAGACGATGGTGATGACATCCAAGATGGGGGGCGCGAAAAGCAAGAAAGAGATAAAAGGGCGAAATTAAAGGAGACCAGGACTAATATGAGAAAACCCCCAAGAGATAGAACATACGAGAGACAGGAAGGAATGAGAGAGCATGAGAAAAAATGCATTACACAGAAAATAATGTAGACCAGAAGGAATATGAGAAAACCTCCCAAGGGATAGAATGGAAATGAGGCAGGAAGGAATGGCAGATAACAAGAAAAAACATACTAATGGCAGAAAGCTAGGAAACTAATCAGAATGCAAAATCATGAAATGTCGAGGTAAAATGATAGAGTAGAAGTGGAAAAATAAAAATTCCAGAGGGAAAAAGCGAAATTCCAGATGGTAAAAGCGAAATTCCAGAGGGAAATAAGGAAAATACAAGATAGCTGCTGCTGAAGACGAATGATAGTGCAAGAGTTTTCCACATGACGTCATCCAATATGGCCACTGTGGTGCCGCGGCCTCGTATCCAGCATCCAGTTGGTGCAGAAGGAACTAATTCAGACTACTCTCCTTACGAGGACTATGGTTTCGAATTATTGTACTGAATTTTATATTATGATATAAGTGTCTCACGGCATAATATCACAATCTGGAAATTAGTAAATTTTGCCAGGTTCCCCTTTTTTTGCGGTTCAAAGAGTGTTCTACTGCATGACCGCAGTTTGTGTTGATCCGAAAGAGCCATTTCATTTCCCACCTGTTACGTATACCTGAAAGACGTTCCCCTACCTGCTACAAGAGAGCGTGTTCCCTACGTCTTCAAAGTGTCCTGAGCGTTATATGTAAATATATTCTGTATACATATATTATACACACATCTAAATTTAATTTCTATAAATGCATGTTATATATATGAGTGTATATAATATATAAACACACACACGCGCGCGTAAAATATGTACGTATGTTAGGTAGATATACCATATAATTGTATAAGAAACACTTTTTTAAACAGATTCTCTATCCCTCTACATAATATGATCTAAAATCAAAAATGGTTTGTCTTAAAATAGCTTTACATGTTGGATCTAAAGTTCGTATCAGTGTTTGTTACTAAATTGTCGTGAAAATTTTATGCTGAAGTTAAAGGTAAATAATTAACATAAAAGTACAAGTACTTGTAGTAACACTCAATGTTAATTTAAACAATCGCGGCATTACCAGAGACAGATTTCCAAAATGATGACTCAGACCAAATGTCACCACGACTCAGCGTACGAAGTAAGCGCTTGCCTTTACCGGGTTCGACTCCCGACGGGGTCGATCCCGGAACTTCACACGTGGGAATCATACCGGACGATACCACTGGTCGGTTTTTCTCCGGAAAATCCGGTTTTCTCCACCCTTACATTCCAGGGCTGCTCCATACTTACCTCGATGCACCGTCATCTCAAGACCTAGACGCAGTGGCGCGTGGTGAAGTGTTGGAAGGAAAGCTGGTGCTTGCTCAGTGCCGCACACACTCAGCGCACACAGCATGAACCAGTAACCAGAGTTGAGCTGGGAGAAACAGAATGTACTGCGGCCACTCACGAGAGAGCGGCGAGGCACACATTACACACGTTATGTGTACTACTAAGTTTAAGTGGCGATGTGTAAACTAGCAAATGATTATGTGTAGTACAGAGTAAAACACAGTTTACCTTGCAACAGTTCGCCACACACTGCTCTCTAGACGCTAAGAGCCACGCAAGACTCTCAAATCCACTCAACGTAATGTGATCATTCTACGACGAGGAACATTGTGCACATTGAAGCAAACAATAAAATACTTGAATTAACTCGTGGCAGATTCTAAGGCTAGTAAAGTAAATCGATTTGTATGGCATTACTTAGAAAACACTTTCCTTCAGCAACTTTGAGTAAAATTTTAAATGCAAATTTAAATAAAATCCAACCACAAATTATTTTTACATGGTTTCCATTAAGATAATCTTTAAAACAGTCGTTACTAGTGTAAAATTCTCTTTATGTTTTGAAAAACAAATATTTAATGCAGCATTCTCTGTTTAACGATGATGCTTCCTACCACACCTGTGGAATAGCACATCATCACGAGTGTTGTATCTGGGTCACTGACATAACCACAAGGATCATGTCTTTTGTGAGACATTCCCTGTAGGTTAACGTAACATTCGGAATAACCATATACCAAGTGTGTGGCACTTCCTTTTCCATGAAGTGAAAAGTAAAAGGACTAGCTTATCTTGATATGCATTATGGAGCAGCTGTGGTGGGCTTGGCGATACGCATTTCAGTAAGATCAGGTACCATCAGATGCTTATTGATAAAGCATATCTCATGATATTTAAATAGGTGGGTTGTCGGTGAAATCTAAGACCCTGATTTAACTGAAATTGGGATTTTTATTTTGTTATATTTGTCATATTGCTGTTTTATCAAATTTCGCATGTATCGTCAAAAGGTTTAACTTGCTCTCATTATTTTATATTATTCGTATTCCATAACCAATGACAGTTTTACATATATTTCCATGAATTTTTGAAACGGTTTTCAGTGAAACAGTGTGCTAGCTTGAGGTATAATAAAATATCGATAATGTTCATAAGAAATGTTACTTTTTGTCCAGGGGGAAAGGAGATTGTTTATGGAAATTAGCAGAAGAAAGATTTGATATGAACTTTAGAATATATAATTAACAAGACGAGGTTTGTAGTTTCAACAAAACATAAAAAAAATGTTTTTGCAGATACTGTATAGATAAATAAATGTATATGGCAGCTTATACATACGTGTATTTTGTACCATTTATATTTTTCCCCAGACATTTTTAACAGTGCACAACGACACTATAAAAACTTGAAATGATGAAACTACTGTCACGAAATAAAATCATGCAAACGCATAGAACTGAACACGATAAAGGTTATATGGTTGGTTATAAGTAACTTTTCTTTGGAAACACAGTTTTCTCTCGAAGGTAGTTTTTATTCAGTTTAATGTGCTGTAAAACCATTAGGCCATGAATCAGTCTCCAGTCAAAATTCTTCTCTAGCAGTCCCAATGAGAAATAACCAAGTTTCGAGAAATTCACTACAATTTTAAAGGTGATACATTTAAGAGTCTGAGAATGATTTTTAAATTATCCGTGTACATTAACTCAATTTATTGCCATAAATGGCGTGTAAATGAACATATTTTGAATATATACCAAACTCTTTCACGTAAATTACCTTGCAGGAGGAGAGAGTAAAAATATGTGTAAAAATACCTCCAAGTAGTTTAACCAAGGAGCAGAGAATATGTGTGTTGTTTGGTAAACACATATTAAATTCAGAATTGTTTCTTTGCAACCATAACTAATTACAAAAAAACTCATATTTTTTAAACAGTTATTTAAAATCGGTTAATACTATCACATTTTCCATTTTTTTAATTTCTATATTTTTACCGGGATGCAGGTTGTCTGCACTTGCAACTCGCTAGGCTTAATCAAATATGTATAAAAATGCGGAGAAATATAAAAGCAAGACGTAATAAAATTAATAATACGGAAAAATTACAGNGGGGGGGGGGGTGGCATCTCAGTTGCAACCTTATGGTGAGAAAGACCTCAAATTAAATATTTAAATACCCATTCAGGAACGAAGCTTCCTACGAACACAATTTACTAATACAATATATTTACATGTTTACAATGACGTTGACGACAATGGAAAATTCTAGAGGGAAAACAAAACCAAACATTCATTCTGGGTTACTCACAAAAGTAATTTCCTGGCAGTCATCTTACAACAAAAAACACTGGCATCTTAGCCATGAACGTATCACAACGAATGTTGCTACACAGTTTATTCATATAAAGCTCAACATCTATCTCATGTACTCTTAATGCGATTTGCTTGACGACACTCCGGAAAGCCGGTTATGTAACGTGCTAAAGTGAAGCGTCCCTTCAACAGACTAGAAACTTCACCATCTAGGTGGCTTCGTGTTTTCTTCGGTAGCCGGTTGATGGAAGATATGAAGATATCCAATGATATTAGGAGGGCTTGCAGTAAGTCTTGGTTATTTTGTTTCCTCCCTTTTGCTCACGGTAATACTTGCGTTCTTAGTGTCTTGCTTCCAAAGCCTCTTCGCTCAGATGCCATATGGCAAGCAACAGAGATCCCACGACCCGAGCTACGTGAATGAATATCTTACGGATACTTGTTGGGGTCTTATAATGCGGTTGTCGACAAATATTCTAGCTGAGTCAAGAGCACATTGCCTGAGTGACTGTGCGGATCTTGTAGCCACACGATAGAGCTTGTAAAATTACTGAAAATCTGGTGATTAGCTCTTCGGTAACACCTCTAATTCCCACTGCGAATTTTGGGTTCTCGAAAATCTTGTGGCAATATTGCCATCGTTAGTGTTTCCAGAGCTTTGCTTCGCATCAACGAGGAAACCAGTTTTCTGCCGAAATTTGTCAGTAAAATTACGTATACTTTTCTCCACTTAAGCTCTATCTTTTTTTATAGTCACAACGTTTTCGTATCAAATCTTTGTGAAATATGCAGTACATTCTCAAAGAGCCTGATGTGTGCTTTCGTAGTGGACAATCAGTATAAAAACGTATTCGTGTTGCCCGGTCTTTTTATAAAAGGGCCTATCGCATTCATCTTGTTTGGCGTTGCTCGACAAATATAATAGGTCTGCGACGATCTGTCTCTTCCAAAGCATTAGCCAGATGATGAACGCTGACGACTTTTCCATCGATGTTCAAGTTTGTGGGTGAAAAAAGAAAAAATATGATTTTCGGTGTAATAACTTTCTTGTTTTATTACATCTTGGCTCTTCTTGATGAACTGAACCCGAATTGGAATGCAAAAGAGTGTAGGTGAGGGGCGAGGGGTTGTATTTATTATGGTCTCTGTGTTTTATTTTTTGGCAATCATTTGCAATGGTACAATTGACATCAACAGCATGCCAGAATCTGTCAAATCTGTGTCCTCTACAGTTTATTTTAAGTGGAGTGATAACAAGTTGCGTCAAAGCACCGCTTGTATTTTATTTCGAATTTAGTCTTTCTGTTTTCATTTACAACGCGAGTTATTACTTCCTCTTGCTCCTTCACCAGTCGTTAGGCAGAGTGATTGAGAAGACTCTGTCTGAAACTTAACTTCGTCCACTGTTTCAGTGACCGTTATGTCCTCAAGATAAAACTATTTTTTTTTAGCTTTTAGTACACTGTCGCACGACGGATACGTGTAGTAGTTTCTTTCCTACGCTTTTATTCTGATCTGTGTATATTGGCAAACAGTCAGCTTTCCGTTCAGTATACACGCCAAGGCTTGTTCTGGACTCTATGGCCATGCACTCTTTTCCTTTGTTCGGAATGTCTTGTGTCCACGTAATGAATTAGTACTAGAATCTTTAGCTCGTTTTATAACAATTTACACATGCCACTTTCCTTGATTTATGTTACTTGTTCGGGCTGCAAACGATAACTCTTCTGGACAGTGACTAATTACCAAATTCGTTGTGCGTCTTTTTTTTATGATGTTATCAGCGTGCTAAACTCTCTACATGCAGGTCGAACAGTTGTCATTATTGCACGTTGCTCCTGAGAATCGTAGTGGAATGTAGAAAACCTGCATACGTCTTTCTCAAGCCATTTTTCATCTTGTGGAAAAGAGCTGTTCTTATTTCGACCATTTTCCTTCCAACAGGTGAGAAGATTGTTCGAGAATAGAGAAATCTTGCCCACAATCACATGAACTGATATATCTGGCGTCTTACAGATGACATAGTCAATCTTCCGCTTCCTTAAATTTACGGTGTTTGCTTCAAAGAGAAGTTTGTTTTTGAAAGGATCTCGAAGAACTGCATGCGTATTGCTCCGTGATCGACGCGTGTCCACAAACATGCGTACAAATTATACTTCCACACTTCTACGCACCTTGAGAGTAGTCTCATTATAAAAGTAGATACATATCACATGATACTTACAAACAACTGTAACAAAACAACATGCACTTATTCGTCATTGGTGTAACAAAATCGGAAATCTCACGAAACAACAAATTTTTTTCTATGTAATAATAATTTGGAATTATAAAGGTACACATGACTTAATTAATTAGTATAAATTATGTTGATGCTTTTACTTGAAGGATCATCAGTAATGGTAGAACAAACGCTGCGGCAAAAAACGCCCAAAGACATGCAAAACAAGCATTTTAAACACAGCAGTAATAAGACGCTACTGAGTATGTTATTTCTTTGATATCGTTAAATGACTTTGCAGGAAGCAACTGGTGATCCTCGGCCATCAAATGCATCAGTGTTGACATGTTATTGTCTGTCAAAATGTATAGCCACATAAATAGGGCGATTAGAATTTTAGGAAAGTCGAAAAAATTACGACTGAGATGCTAAATGCTGCTTCTGGAATACTGAGCGCCTGTGTCCACCAGTCATATACAGACGGCTGGTGGAGCAGGATATGTGGTCACGGTGTCCCTGACGACGTCTACCATTTAGACCTCAGCATCGCCGAACACGTGCGAGCTTCTGCAGGGAGCAGGCGGCTTGCATATTGTCGACGAGTGGTTGTCCAGCGACGAATCACGGTTCTGTCACTATACAGACGAGCGACCGCAGAATTCGAGTCTGTTGACGTCCCGTCCAGCACCCTGGTCTAAACTTCATTGCAGAGTGGCACACCGCCCCAGTGAGAGGCGTGATGGTGTGGAGTGTCATCTTCTACAATTCCCGCTCCCCACTGACGGTGACTGAAGGGATCCTGACGGCGCAGCGATACGACCAGGAAGTTCTGCGACCATGTGCACTCTTCTTCGCCATGCAACTCAGCCTCACGGAGCACAGTTATCCCTGGGTTGCCTCCTCTTACAGTAAGGTCCCGAGACCTCTTACTCATAGAGAGCGTTTGGGACCAGATGGGACGGCAACTTCCGCCAGCGGTGACTACGGCGGAGTTGGAATGTCAGTAGTGCCAGCTGTGGCAGGATATTCCTCAGGAGAACATCCGACGTCTGTNGTGACTACGGCGGAGTTGGAATGTCAGTAGTGCCAGCTGTGGCAGGATATTCCTCAGGAGAACATCCGACGTCTGTATGCCTCCATGCCTGACCGTCTTGCCGCTTGTCCCCGTACTATGGGTGGTCCAACACTACACTAGGTGTATCTTGCAAGTGTTGGTCCCCTGCAATATATGCTTGGTGTGGTACAATATTTTGGTATTTTCTGTATACATACTACCATGGCCTGCAACTATACCGACTTTTGTACCCTTGCGATAAACCTTCAGATCGATAAATTTTTTTTGCAAATGAATGTATAAAATCATGTATGGAGTCACTTTACACTGTAAAACCATATATAGCCCCGCCAAAAACACAGTTTTCTTTACTGAGTTAGAAGAAAACCTAACACACATATAGAGTAGTGGGAAACGCCTTATTCTTTCCCAACTGAGACTTCTCAGACAAGTTCATTCTGTCCTGGGGATAACTTCTACGACTTATCCCAGCTTCAACTTCGTGGAAGATGGGTGTATATCCTTAACCAACACAAGTGTGTCAACAAAAATTACAGAATAGCTCCCTCTAGAACAAACAGACACATTATTTCTTGCGTAAATAATATATTCATTTTAATTTTACTGAGGACTATGGACTAAAGAACAGTATTCCAAAGCTGTACAGTCTCGATAAATTTAGTATTCCTGTATCTCAGATTAAGATTACTTCGGCTGTTAAAATTGACTGTGTTAATTTCCAAAAATAATTCAAGAAATGAAAAACAACACAAACCAACAACCCCAGAGCCAGAAGACAAGGAACTAGGAAGCAGTAAAGATCCTGGCTGTTATTAAAACACTGACAACATAAAATAAACAATCATGCAGAAGTTAGCAAAGACTGTACAGAATCAGCACAACAAATAACAATCACATCAAATAAATATGAGTAAAATAAATAACATCCTTTTATTAAAAAATTTACACTTCAAAAAGTTAAAATAACTACCACAAAGTTGTGATCCTAATTAAAAAATATTTTACTCAAAACGATAACAATAAATGGTAAGGACAAGGACAATAATGTAGGGAACATGAAAGAAACAAAAATTGAAATTCATACGGTACAGAATAAAAAATAACCAGAAAAACAGAAACACTTACATAAAGTACCATAATAAGAGCACAAAACAAGTAATAAAGATAATAACATTAAACTTCACGCAGCCTGCAATCTGTCCCCTTTTCCATGTGAAACACATGATGCAAACACAATCTCAGTAGACTAATAATAAGGCTGATGAATCGGGGCGTATATAAGATCGAGGCATTTTTCGGAACGTACCTATAGGAAGGTGGAAGTCTCTCTGATTGGAGAAGCTAGGAAGAATGCCAGCTGATTCGATAGAGGCAGCCCCCGGGGATGAATGGCAGTTGGATTACAATTATGTTATAATTTGAGGCGCAAAAATCTGTTTTGGGAAGGCAGCTTCAGTTTTGATAATAGACGCACAGATAAAAGTCTAATGTTGAGCCAACAGTATAAATATTATTACTATAGCAATTTATCGCAATATGTAAGCCGCCAGTAACTTATGTTGCTGTGTAAAATAGTTTTGAGATATTCGTAAATGTAACATTAGGCACTTCTGCAACAATGTTACCTCCCTACTATACTATCAACATTAAGGTGGAGTTTATGTCGTGAAAAAACAAATTTTGTTTTGCATTGATGTCAACATTTGTGTTGGAAATCATATTGTATTTACTTTTCTTTAAAAAACATTTTCCGATATAAAATCAATTAAGTACATTCATTTTGTTACACAAATAATTATTATCAACGAAGAAAAAAATTACATCCGAGAGGCGAATAGAACCCGCACCTAGAAGGCACGAAGTCGTTCTATTTAACAAACCTAGAACCCAATTAACTGCTACATTTAAACATAGCTAACTTGGTTTCATTTTGTGAGTATTCCACACAATATAACGACAAACTAAATTTCTATTTCGTTATGTGTAGATACTTTATTCTATATAAATATATGTATAATTGGCCCCCGTAAAATTATTTGCGAGGCTTGAGAGCTGGTCGAAACCGCATTAAGTTCTCATATAATATGTAATGGTTCAATTTTATGACGTTATCGCTGTACTCTAGTACCCGCCATTTTACAAGGTCAAGTCAGTGTAAACTTGTGTTGGTTGGGCATTACTTAAACGTCGCAATAACACAAAATATTTAGTTCTTCCTGTTATTTTTAGCGTAATACAACATTTGGTTTGCGGCAATAATACTTAGAGGCTTTATTAACGTTAACTCTTCAACAGTATATTTACATTATAGTGATGTCAGATTTTTAACAGGTTAACTTTACTATCATTATCAATTTTACAACAACATATACGTTTATAGAAATGTCTCAATAGTAATTTTTTTTTTTTGCAAAAACCTTAGAATTTTATCTGTGTGACTAGGTAGTATTTTTATTGTTCTGTTCTGGTGAATGATATGGTTAATGGCATGTAATAATGGCAGATTATTTGAATTTTCCCTCGGGGTCGAATGATTGTTTGCCCAAGCATGTTCTGCTAGACGTAAATGAACGATTCCTCCCTTTGTGGCAATGGTTTTATGTTATTTAAAGAGCGTAGACAGTGACAGCATATTTCACCTATGCGCCTATTACCGCAATGTCAATGAATATTATGAATACGTTTCCTGTGTTTGTTATGGATTGTTAAATGGTTTCACTTTCACTTTGCCATTTCGTTTCCCCGTTAAAGGCGAATTAGATATTGTTTTAACAAGGAAGAACCCGATTTGATTTATTTATAACGACGCTGCGCTGGATAATGAACGCTAATGCTTTTTTTTCGGAGAGTTCGGAGAAAACCTGCAATTAAAGATAAATGTTTTGAACCAGATGTCACTTATATTTCGTCAGATAGTGCATGTGGTATTGGAGAACCCTATACTATATTGTCCGAGAAATGCGTAGAAGAAAAATATCCACGCCTTACAGTTACAGAGGAGTATTTCTTTAGATCACAAAGCTGACTTTATATATTAGCAAATGTATTCATTATATTTATTATCTTATGATATCGCAGCAAGGCTTCATTAATGATCCATTATTCTTAAATTAGAGGTAGTGAATATAAAAGTTCATTAAAGTATGTTTTCCAGTCAATATTTTGGTCTTTNTTAACAAGGAAGAACCCGATTTGATTTATTTATAACGACGCTGCGCTGGATAATGAACGCTAATACTTTTTTTTCGGAGAGTTCGGAGAAAACCTGCAATTAAAGATAAATGTTTTGAACCAGATGTCACTTATATTTCGTCATATAGTGCATGTGGTATTGGAGAACCCTATACTATATTGTCCGAGAAATGCGTGGAAGAAAAATATCCACGCCTTACAGTTACAGAGGAGTATTTCTTTAGATCACAAAGCTGACTTTATATATTAGCAAATGTATTCATTATATTTATTATCTTATGATATCGCAGCAAGGCTTCATTAATTATCCATTATTCTTAAATTAGAGGTAGTGAATATAAAAGTTCATTAAAGTATGTTTTCCAGTCAATATTTTGGTCTTTCTTTCTATAGTAGGTAAATAAATTACAAAAAATGATGTTTTATATTTTCTAACACCGAGCATAAATTTATTAAATAATTAGTTTTGCACAACAATTAGCACCTCCTTAAATGAACGTGAAGAAGAAAGTTAGCTAAGCTTCATCTGGAGCGAGATTACTGGACATGAAGTAAGTTAGCTAGGCCTCATCTGGAGCGAGATTACTAGACATGAAGTAAGTTCATCACACAACATATACATGGATGGAACTCACTATGTCCTATACTGAGAATCTCTGCAATTCAACGAAAGTGTTCTCAAAAAACTATAAATTTAATTTTTTACATCTTTTAGGATGCCCTTCAATGAAGCGAAACACTGATTTTATTGTTCGTGTNGGGATGGAACTCACTATGTCCTATACTGAGAATCTCTGCAATTCAACGAAAGTGTTCTCAAAAACTATAAATTTAATTTTTTACATCTTTTAGGATGCCCTTCAATGAAGCGATACACTGATTTTATTGTTCGTGTTCTATTGCATGCCTTCAGAAGCTAATTTTGTGAACTCTGCTCAGTGATATGCCTTAGAGTTTGAAAATAAAAAGTACATGCGGCTCTCCAAGGGTGGTCTTTTCCCCGACAAAATGTGTGCCTTTATTAGAATACACCTTAGTCATACACCTTGCCTTCCCAGCACCAACTTGAGAGCCGCCATACAATTGCCCTGTGGCAGTACATCACAAGTTACAGAATAAGTGCATTCTCTTGAGTGCTACAAGGAAGTGTTAGTAATATATAACTCTTCTAGTGGGAGATTCTGAGCAGTTATATAGGAATTTGAACACACCAGTTTGTGAAGCTTCTGACTCAAAAAGGCCATGAATTATTGCTGGAGATTATCGCAATGGAGATTTTCCTGCCGGAATGTCGTGCTTGTAGGAGGCATTTACATAATTCATATTAGCTACTTGAAAAGTGCTTATTCATTCAGATCCAACTGTTCAATATTATTCTTCGTATGGGGAATAACACCATCGCCTAAGTCATATATTGGTATTTAAACGATAATTGATATGATTAGGTCTCTTCCAAATTTATGAAAATATAATCGGCAAATCATTTTTATATAAGGGTATAAATTTGTCGCATTTTTGCATTATATTTCACCAAATGAAAAATTAAATGGATTAAAATAGTTACACAAAATAACGTTAGTGACGACCAACGAGTAGGTGATAACTTATTCATCTTTGCTTCTGTGAGCTTAAGGAAAACTTATAAACCTTATAATGGTACTTAAACCAAGGAGAATTATACAGCAATGAGAGATAAAGTCTTCGTTTTAACTTGATGACAAAATTCCCCCAATCAATTCCATTTTACCTTGGTTGAGATACTCCTGTGGGAAAGAATAATACTGTGTCTCCAAATTTTAAATTTGAGGAAGCCTATGCTGATAACAGGAATCGAAAAGAACACTTCTTACTGGAAGTGGCCTGCATTAGTGTGGATATGCTCGAAAATCAAGGTCACTTAATATCTCCCTCATCGACAACGAGAAAATTCTGCTTGAAAGAAAAATCTGTCTTTCTTCTTTTTTTGGGTTGTATTGTTTTTCGGCACTACTCATAATTATTTCCAAAACATTTTCACTAAGTTGTACACGAATTCTGCAAGTGATGATAAGAATTGTGTTTGTAGTGATGTTTCAGAACGTGACACTTCCTGCAATGTTTCAGTCAAAAGATGTCAAAAATTAGTAATTATAAGACATGTTTCCTTTGGACCACTAGATTCCACAGTAAAAAACAATTTCAAGAAATACTTCTGCACTAAAAAACTTATCAACACGAAAAGACTTGTGAAAATTGGGACATTCCAGGCGTAGCTGGAGATGTAAGGTCTCTTCTGCTTCTTCATTGTCATTTAAAGAACAGAAGATGCAACTCCCAGCAGAACAACATATTCTGCAATCATAACTTTATCTGTACCAAATTACGGCAAAAGTTACAGCTTTTTATCTCGTTTGCAGCTAGACTATATGACTGGCTGAAAGTGGTGTATGAAAAAGTATTGAGAGAATAATATCAAGTAAATATTTCCTGGAGTTATTTAAAGTAGGTTAAAGTACGTATTGTGAGAGCTCATATAGAAGTGATGTGGCTTAAGTTATCTATCAAACACCTTCATCACTGCTGTTTATACAAGCACTGTGGCTGTCTCAGTCTGGGTTTCTGTGTATACACAATACTGTATTGACCTGATGATGTTACTCTATACTGATCTTGACTTTTCAATAGGAAATCTATGGCCGCTGTGTTATTGGCATTTTTTATTAAGAGCTAACTGAAGAAGCCACATATCCCACATTGTCATAAACTGAAGCATTTCAGAAATTTGTGTACTGAAGAGAAGTCCCTGAAAGCTGGAAATGTATACTTTATAGTCGTCTTCGATTGTTGCAGGTTTCTTGTACAATATCCCATAAAGGCACATTTTCCTTCTGCTCTGTTCGCCAGCACATTTCTCCCGCCTTTCAGTATAAGGTTAAAACTTCGATATTTGTTATTTTGTTTTTTTAATACCTTGTTCTTAAAATACTTCTAATACTTTTCAGGCTCTATTGTAAGTGGATGGCAGGCAGCGAGTTTCTCTGAGGCATTCCACTTTGCGGGATAAGCAGAAGTATTTCTAAGAAAATTCACAATAAATTCTTTGTGAAGGCATTCACACTTAATAACTACTTGTCACGTGGAAAAAAGAATACAAACACGAAATAGGTGCTGTTAGCGTATCCGGTGCGGCAGTTCCCGTGTCTAATTCACAAACGCCATCGAGAGTTCCGGAAAAGGAAGAAATAGATGCTAGGACAGGAACTTTTATGAAAAGGATTTCCCAGCCACCTCACAACAATGAACTTCTTGGCTTGATTCAGGATCATCAACTGTAGCATCATTTTTATATTATGAAATCCCAAAGAAATCATAGAAAATGGCATACCAATTTAACTTACAATTCAGAACATAAGCTGTATATTTGAATTACTATAAAATAACTAAGAAATAAATTCCAATTACGGGCACTATTTAAGTATTTATCCGCCTTTAATATAACATCACAAAATATTTTTCAAATTACAGCATTCACTATTTGCATTCTGTTTACTATTGGTCAAAACGGTTATATGTGTTCCTGATTTGTCTTCATTACTGAACTGTCAAATTCATGTGACATACCTACGTGACATTTGCTTATATATGTAGTTTTTTAAATTACCGAATTACGCTTTTAATAATACGTGTTTATACATTCGTTACATAAAGCCTGTATCAGAAAAGTTAAATTATATAATAATGGCCGATTCCTTCCTAATTCCCAAACGGAAAGTGTTCCCCTACTATGACCTGGTCACCATTCAGGAGCACTCAAAACACCCAATTAAAAACAGCACGTCTTAGTGTGAACAGTTCAAACAAAGCTGAACAAAGTCTAGAAAATTACACCAAAGTGACAACTCGCCGCGTTTGTGCGCACTCCATTTAATAATATTGTGCACTGAACTATTTCTTACTGTGCATTTCAAACACACCTGCATTCTTCTTGTATTTGTTTGTGGTAATTTTTAACTAACAGATGTATAAAACGTTTGTGAAGTAACATATTAATGAAACTACCACGCACGTCATGCATGAGGCGATACCGCGAATATATTGAAACACCAGTATAAGAGATAATTTGCGATGCTGATATGGCGATGCAGATATTTGCAATAACAATATGTGTGATTTTTACGATATATTGCATTGATTTTCAACGCCTTCTGGGATCGATATATCGCACCGATAACAATATACCTCAACGTGTTTCGTAACGATATTTAATAGTGTATATCGCTCAACTATAAAGCCCCTGTCACTTTGCTTAATTTTCCCATCAAACTATTTGCAAAGAGTTTGATCAAATAAAATAGGAAAAGTAAGGCGTCACCGAAATGCCAGAAGCGCAGCCATGTTTGTCTAGAAATGTTTGATGGCTCCAGTTTCAACCAAACATATTGTACATTGGACCTGTTCTAAAATGTCTTGGATGTTTGACAAGTTCAACGAATGGAAATCGTCCACATAAACACGGTCGTATCTGGACTCTAATAAACGTTTAAGTGGCGATCAATAATAAGAAACAGCATTTATCCTGCTTCGGAAATTATGTCTAGGTAAAAATCTGATTAGGTCCATCAAATTAAATAACTTCGAATGCATGACATATTTTGAAACATTATTTGATAAACATTTTTAGATGGCAAAATTAGAAGCTCTATTTAATCTCCAACTCATTATCAGGTATACAGGAAGGAGAAAATGTGAGAGTGTGACAGGAACTAAAGAGCGCTTTACCTCTTCTATTCTATAGTTTTTAATACAAATCTTCGTAATCAAACTTTATTGCCGGAATATAACAATCAAATCTTGACACGCTATAGAGGATTACTGAAATAATTTTTAAAGTTCTTGCGGTTCTACTTGTATTCGCATTTTCCCAAATAGAGCAGAGTTTATTAAATAATGAGAGGACCTTTATTTCCGGTTACAGATATGAAACGAATCGCGTGAAACGAAAAAGTTGGATTACAAAATAACTGTTAAGATTTTCTGTGCGTCATCGAAAACGTGATTTTTAGCCTACTTTCCTGTCTCTCTCTCTCTGTGTATGTGTGTGTATGTGTGTGTGTGCGCGCACCTGTGTGACCCCCTCCTTCCGGCATAAAAAAAAAATTGAACGTTTACCAGAACTTCACATAATTCAGTAAAAATACAGCGTAAGTATAAAAGATTACCCCACATTTGAAGGCCTGTAATATCAAAACTAAACAACCTACAACTTTGGTTGACCAATCAAATGAACCGTGGAACTGTGAACTTTGTTTATCATGTATTCATTAATGTCCAATGTGACCACCACGAGAGGCCCAAACGACATCTACGCGATAATCAAACTCGTTCCACGCTCTTGTCAGCATGTCCGGTGTTACGGGATGGCGTCCGTAATTCTCGTTTTGAGGTCGTCAATGTTAGCCGGCAATGGTAGACGAAACACCTGATCCTTTATGTACCCCCATAGAAAAAAATCGCATGGGGTAAGATCCGGGCTTCTTGGGGGCCAGTGATGAAGAGCCTGGTCACCAGCTGCTCCTCGACCAATCCAGCGTTGCGGCAACGTCTCGTCCAGGTATCCGCGAACAGCTAGGTGCCAATGGGGTGGCGCACCATCCTGCTGGAAAATGAAGTCCCCCGCCATCTCTTCTAACTGAGGGAACAACCACTCTGTAAGCATGTCCAAATAAGGGATTCCAGTAACAGTGGGCTCGTGAAAAAGAAAGGGCCGAAAACAGTGTCTTTGGATACAGCGCAAAACACGTTCACTTTGGGGGAAGCGCGCTCGTGTTCGGTGGTTTCATGTGGAGGCTCCTGACTCCATATCCGCACGTTGTGCCGGTTCACCTTACCATTTGTATGGAACGTCGCTTCATCCCTAAAAACCAGCTTAGACATGATGGCATTGTCAATCATGTTCTGGGCACATAAAGAAAATATCAGACCGTCCCCTTCACATTGACGTGTCGAATGCGAACTCGCTTCCCCCTCACTACCTCAAAACGAAAGTTACGAACGCCATCCAAACCGTAACACCGGACATACTGACAAGAACGTGGAACGAGTTTGATTATCGCGTAGATGTCGTTCGGACCGCTCGTGGTGGTCAGGTTGAACATTAATGAATACATGACAAACAAAGTTCACAGTTCCACGGTTCATTTTATTGGTCAACCAAGGCTGTAGGTTTTTTAGTTTTGATATTACAGGCCTTCAAATGTGGGGTAATATTTTATACTCAGCCTGTATAATTCTTAGAAAGCTAATCCAACTTTTATAAGTTTTACACTGCGTCGTGCTCTTACTTTCAAAATGGTTTCCGTTAACATGCATTTTGCAATCTTATATTGTGGGGGCTATTCAAACGATTTAATTAAAATCATTCTGTATAATAGCATTACAAAAAAAATCAATTTTTTTGTCATATCTCTAAGAAAAAACAACTTAAATGTACCAAATATATGTAAACATGTGGCCCTAGAGTACGTCATGTAAATCCATATGTTTTAAGTAGTCTAGACAATGAGAATTACTTTCAAAATGGAGGGCATATAAAAAGTTCAGTATGCTATGTCTACGAAACTGCAAAACCAATTTCATCTGAACATTGTATGTTATCTATTTCAACCATCAAATTGTCTACACAGACCCTCCTTTATCCATTGATTTGTAAAGTAGCAACAATATGAAAAAAAAAAAAAAAAAAAAATATGTCGTATTTCGGGAAACCATTAACATATTTTGCCAAATTTGGTGAACATGCTGTACTGTTGTACGTCGTATTTATTCATGACTTTCTAGTGGGCCAAACAGATATGTTCAGAATGGCGGCTATATAACCATTAACTTAATATGCTATATCTACGAAACTATGTACCGAATTATAACTGAACTTTGCATACTGGCAGTACCTATGTCGTTCATAAAATAATACATATATTTTTATCCTCCATTTACGAAGATTGTTACATGAAAAATGAAGGTTTTATGCCATTTGTCAAGGACCAATCAACTGATTCCCATCAAATTGTATGCGCAAGTAGGGTATATACTCTTACATATTTAGGTGACAAGCCTTTTTAAAAATAGAATATATATATATGCATATATTTATAATCTAGATAAGAAAGTTACTTACATTAAAATTTTCCAAGAAATTCAACAAAATTTTGTACTTTAATAGCATTCATTCGACGCATCAATAATCCAGAGGAATTTTCTTTTGCCGGTTTTTTTTAATAGTGTCATGCGAGAAAATGGAACATCTTGCCATATTTCCATAACCATTCAACTAAGTTCCACCAAATTTCACACACCAAAAGTACTACAGAGGGCCATATAAACTTACTAGTGGGGTAAGCCACTGATTTGGAAAATATCGGCATTATAAATAATTTTGATAAATTTGTCGTTTCTGTTAAACAATTCAACTTAACTCGACCAAACATTTTTTGCTGATGAAATCTACTAGAAACGTCGTATACAAAACCCAATTTCGGGATATTCAGTAAGATAGCATCAAATAAGTAAATAAAGTTTCTATACTATATATCGGAAACCAATAAACCAATTTACTCCAAATTCTTTACACATGTAGCTCGTGTGGGATTGGGGGTGGGGGGATGTAAACTTACGTGTTATAGAATGACCAGACACTTTTTCTCAAAATGACGACCCTGCAAATATAAAAAAAACCGTATAATTCCAAACAATAGAAGGATAACATTAGGTAGTTCATGTTCTGAATCCTACCTGCGTGATGTGGTATAAGGTTTGCTGGGCTCGAGTGCCGGTTAAGGCACGTGTGTATCTGTAGTTCTCTTACATCTGTCGCATGTTTCTAGTTTCAGCTCTGATGATGTTGCTGTCGACGATACGTCAAGGCCTGCCTACTATCTTTGCTTTTAGGAACTTTATTAAGAACTATTTGCACCTATGTAGAGGAATATAGGCTTACTAGTTATATCAGTAACTGATTGTTATGAAGGAATAGTATGTAATACGTGCAGGTATTTGTCGCCAATAGCCGAGGAGCCAGGAGGTGAGGCGGGCTATAGAGCTCGACCTTGACGAGATGACTGCGCGCATGCCGCCGTCGTCTATTTGCAGCCTCCCTCCCCCCCCCCNTCATAATTCATTCAGCCCCCAACAGGATACTCCCACTCGCACTTTCCGCACTCTTTTTACACTCTCGCACTGATACTTCCGTCCCCTCTCTCCTCACCTTCCACCCCCTCGCCACTAATAAACTAAATGCGTCCAGTTGAACCGAAAAAAAAATGTTCGATAGTGAGCAAGCATGTTGCTGTTCAACGTCGACTAACTGGGTTTTTCTGGTACGGACATGGTTGTCACGACGAACTGCGCTAGTAGCACAGCGTTGCTGTAAGGAGCCCACCTACTTGGGGTCGTTTTCAATTTCTCAGGCGAAGAAGAACAAAGGCGTTAAGTACGACAGTAGTAGAGAATTGAGGTTAGGCGCATCGGGATCCGGGATCGGAGCTCGGAACTGTTCATGCTCTGTCATTCCGGTCCCCTGGCGGCCATCTTATCCGCCATGTTGAATGTCGGTGACTTTGACCTTGACCTTTGATCTAAACCATTACAATGACCTTGGATAACCTTTAACCAAAAAATTCGCTACATTGTTTTGAAAATTCCCAAAAAATTATAAAAACCGCTGAAAATTATTTAAAAAGTAAAAATAAATTATTGAAATTGTAATTAAAATTCGTGTAAAAAAATTAAAGTTTCTAATGTTATGACTTACGGGAGGAGAGGGACTGGAACCGACCGGCAACCGTGTTATGATGTCATCCAACTACTATGTTGGACGCAGGTAACCTTGGCCTTGACCCTATAACTGTGCTTCGGATGTTCTTGAAAACTTGGCTTGGGCGCTACAGGCAAAAGGCCAATCACAGCACACTTCAGAAGAGGTAGGAGAACCCATCAGCCAACCACAACATGCCTCCTAGGGGGCAGGGGGAGGGATTATGATCAGTTTCCCAGGTATAAGGAATCCAATTTGGCTCAATCTCTCCAACACCCCTTTACAGGTTAATCAAATGGTACTTAGGCCACTATTGACTCCATAGCATGCAAGAACGACCTAGCTTCTTCTACTAGCATGACATCGTACAACACTTAGCTTGCGTACTATAAAGAGAGAACAAGGTAATATGCATTTAATTAGTTTTTCCCATCGTTCTTGTAATTCTGTAAAGTATCTTCATAAAATTGAAGTTAGAGACATTGTGACTTGGAAAGACTGCTCTGTGCGTGAAGATACGTCTGCAAAAACTGTTTTGGTTACTGTTGGACATGCTAACATTGTGTATTCACGCATAAATATTTCAGGTTGAACTAAACGATGAATTGTGGTGGTTTCGTAGACTATAGGGTACGAGAGGCATTTTGTATAAGTATAATGGTATACACGTTGTACCCCAATCCCTATAGGCAAGAGATGAATAATTGTGGAAAAACGCTGTGTTTGGTACTGAAGCTCGCCTCACACCAAGGCGAACCGGGTTCGATTTCCGGTGGAGTTCACAGGTGGGAATGGTGCCGGACGATGCCTCTCGTCGGCGGGTTTTCTCGGGATCTCCTGTTTCCTCGGCCCTTGCATTCTTTTGCTTCACGGGCCTGTCTTCACCCTCATCGGCTGTCAAGGCCCTTACCTCTCCACTCCCACTCTTGGTTGTTCTCTGCTGCATATCACCGTAGGAACAGTATACTTCACCACAGGAACAGTATACCTCTCAGGAAGGTACCGGACACCAGCCAATCAGAACCTTGGTCCCAGCACTGGCTCCAATCTCGACTCGGGAGAGAGATTTGGGCGACTCTTAAGACTCAGCTTCACCTATTTTGCAGAAATACTTCGTTTTCACGTCATAATTGGAGATTCATATTAATTACTCACAATGTAGCATTATATATAATTTAAATTTCACTTATTATTTAACATAATTTTAATTTTGTGTTATCTGTTAGTTGCAAAAATCAGGAATATATTTATTATCTTTTCATTAATAAGTTCCTGAATTTTTACAAGCAGGAAATAAAACACAGCGGGAATTAGAAACAAAAGTATTGAACAACTAGTAAATGGCAAATTTTCAATAACCAAACATTTCCAATAATACCTCTAAAACAGAAATCATGACACGAAAAAAAGAATTTCTCCATAATAGGTGAGGGCAAGTCTTGACATCGAGGTCCTGTTCATAGCTCGGCCTCTCAAGGTCACCTCGTGGCGCCGAAGACGTCTGGGCTGAGTACGGCAGCGATAGCTCGCACCAGTCGTGTAAGCCGAGGGAAATGTCCTTTTTGGGGAAGTTCGGGATATTTCTTGAAGGAGAAAGGATAAATGCAATTTTTCATGGTATCGCTTGAAGTTAGTAAAGTTTAAGGGCAAGAAGACGTATTAAAATTTTTCAGGTATTTAAACTCATCATACTAAAACTGTCAGCAATATCCGTGAGATGAAAGAGCAGTTGAATAACCTGACTTTGGCGAGCAGCACTATTTCTCTCTAATTATGCAAGTACTTTCATGTTCCCGTGTCAACGCCGATTGTAAAGGAGACGCGAAGAGTGGGGGGTGCGGTGGCTGAGCGGTTAAACTGCTTGCCTCCCATCCCCTGCTGGGCCACTCCCAACTTTTCGCATGTGGGCATTCTGCCTGGGAATGCCGCTGGTCTGCGGGTTTTCTCGGGAATCTCCCGTTTCCCCCCGCCCTTTCATTCCGGAACTGCTCCATTCTATCCTCATTTCACCGTCATTGGCTCTCAAGAGCTCGTTGTAAATAACGGCCCATGTTGATTGTTGATTTTGATTGTTGAATATTAAATGTTTGACTTTTTACTTTAATTGTTGGTGATGTGTTTTTTAAGAACATAAATTATTTGTGAAATACAGACCATGTTTTATTTTTTTGGTAGTTTTTCGAATAAATTATATGTGTTATTTTGAGTTACGGAAAATTTCCTTTAAAAAAAGGACTATTTTAAAGTAAAAAGGTAAAATGTACTGTTGGAGTGTTGCCATGACTGACTCGCTGTAGACGAACATCCTCCTCAGTAACACGACACCTACAACGTCACACGACGTCAACGGGCGTGCACAAGAACCACGTAACGAGGCTGCGGCCGAGAAAAAACATTGACACTTGCGGCGCTCAGAGCAGGCGCGATAAAAAAGAAGTGGTTTTGGGACGACTGCCGAATACAAGTAGTATGTGTGAGGCCGGCGTGGGACACACAGTGAGCTCCTTCTAACACATCTCCCCCCACCCCTTGGAGCTTGAAGGGCTATTAAGTGTGATGAATAGCCTCGCGCATGTGTGTGGCGGAGATACAGTTGCAGCATGTGCCCCTTGACGAGAGGCTCTGCTCGCAGAACAGTCCGCCTCGCTGAGGCTCCACAGAGAAGAGGCGTGGGTCAGCAGTTGGCGACCCTGCTCCGTGATTGTATTGGCGGATGACAACAACCTGCTCGCAGTGTGCCAGCCCGGCGACTCCAGCAACAGGACACCTCCGTGCTTCAAGTCCGGGGCTTCATGCGGATCGTATAAACACAAGCTGAAAGTCACGTGGTGTGTTCATTGTCGTAGGAACGCGGAAATATACGCGACAAATTGACTGAAAGTATTAATTAAGCAGTGATTTCAAAAGAACTCACTGCACCTCCATGTGCAGCAGACTAGATCACGAAAGTTATGAAACTCTGGGTGTCCATTTGACGTGACACTACCTCTTGTAAAATATTTCATACGTGTTTTTAATCTACATTACTGGAGGAAAACATCTTTGGAAACATGCTTGGCGTTTGCCATCAAGCTATAAAAAGGTTGTATTCATAAGAGTAATAGTACAATTGCTGCCATCTACAATATAATACTTAATCATGATAGAGGAAACTCCCCTTACAGCCACAAGACAAGGGAAATGGAACCACAAAAACGCACACACACAGACAGAAGATTTTTTATAATCATCATTGGTTCACTCTATACGAGAATTTAATATATAGTTATAGCTCAAAATATTAATGAGAAACACATACATTATCTCATTTATATATAAATCTAAAATATTTAACTACTTAAAACATTTCAAATATAACAAGTTTAGGTTCATGTCAGCCTTTTTTAAAATGATATATAAAGAAAATTATATGTGCATAATTCTCATAGTTAACGTTAAATATAATATATAATAACCTAATAGAGTGTGTATCAACTTCATATAGTAATTATCAAAAGCCTACAAGTTCAAGTTTATTTTATTTGGGAGAATGTAAGCCTCAAATCTTCCCGATGTAAGATCTTGCAGGGTATGGCGATATACAAGTTGAATCAATGCATGTTGGAAATAACTGGGGCGTGGACAGTGCATATAAAACAAGGTTCTGTTAGGACGTCAATAGTCATACTTTGTATGCCCCAGTTAGTGTCACCACAGCCCTGTCTGTGTACCAGCAGTCATTAGCTCTTAGCAGAGGTGATAGAAATATACACACTGCATCTGAATGCACGCCTGCACCATAGACTAAAGATGGCGTAGGCCAATCTCGCTGGCTGCGCACAACCAATCTCAGTCTCCCAACATTGAACTGCTTTTCTGTCATCACTTCTAGCAAAAACCGCAGGGATTGGATTCGTGATTAAAAAACTGATTAAAAAACAAAGTTTTTTGAGATGTTGGTATACTACATCTAACCAAATTGTAATGAAGTTTGATTACATTCCAACTGAATAATTATTTTGTTCATGTAATGGTACTTGTCTTTTGGAAATTGTCATATGCACAAACTCGTTCATCACTGTTTATCATATGACTTTGACAGTTGTGTTCCTTCAGGGTAGGCCAATGTTGGGTAAATGTGCAGCAGCCGAATAAGCGGCCAACCTTATTTTTAGTCTACGGCCGGCACATGTCGCATCAAGGAATGTCTGACACGTTCAAAAACCCAAGGTTTGCCCCTGATCTGCAGACAACCTGTTTCACACTAGAGAAACATTTCAATGTTAGTGACACGTGCTCAGCGTGCAGATTGTTTATTCTCTTTACAGATTCGTATTTAATGAAGAAAATCTTTGTATTCAATACAACTTTTATTAACAATCTAAAGAGTGAAGGCAAACATAATGTATCTATTTATGTTGGAAGTATCCGGGGTGTGGGCAGAACTACTCAAAAGAAAACACAAAGTTTATATGAGCGTGTAATGGATTCGATGTTCCGAGTAACGGGCCCATATGACTGTGTTCATTGTTGGCATTCGGCACACCCGTGTTTGTGTACAGAGTATGGCAGAGTTCCTGCATGCGCGCTCGTCTGCCCATCAACTCTTCAACATCGCCAGCTGAGAATGGGCTGTAACCTGGATGATCTAACGTGCTGTCAGGAAGACGAACTCTTTTCCATCACACGCACTGTGTCAGCAGATGGCAACAACATCCATTACTTCACTACAGAATTCAATAAGTCATTAATGGGAAGGAAATTTCTTTTTCTTCCGTGAGAAAGGAATTCAAGGTGAAGGCATGGGCGGGTAGAGTGTTTCTGAACCTTGCGTTGTCGCATTCCAAGGTTGTACTGCTCATAGAATTTCTTCAACGAGAAAACACGACCGTTTCTGGTCTTCTCGTTCCCCTCCTATAAACTATTTATGTGATGTTGGAATGATGTCAGAGAGCGCAGGTCTCAGAATTTCTTAGTTGTGCGACCAACATTCCCTGGAAGTGATTCTTAGGTAAGTGAATTATTATATCGTTTGACAGTAACCGCAATAATTATAAACAACTACCCATGTTTTCAATATTCACGCCAAACAAACTTTGTGACTACGAGTGACGTGAGTAGCAGGTACTGCTACATCTCCGTAATAATACATTTCAGGCAACAACCCGGCGAACTTTTCGGCCACTAGTTCATTGTAATATACCAACGAAAGATATTATTTACAACATCATGACTCTTCAACTTTCTGTACTAAGAGTTTCTTCGTGATATACTGAACGTGTTAAATGCCCTGTTCCCCAAAAATCATATATACCTACTTCTGCAGCGTCTGTTTAAAGAATGACGCTATAAATCGAAATACTTACATGCATGTGTAGACGACGCTACACTTTGTAAACTGATAGAAGCGCGTATGAAAAATATGTCAGCTGTTAATGCTAATGTATAGGAACTAAAGTCTATTGCTGTGAAAATATGTATGCAGTGTAGAACTAAAATCAACTGACACACTTCGGCGTGTGATTTTACATAAAAAATAGGTAGTATATAATATATATATTACACAACTAGTAGCCTATGTCTACTTTGAAATGGTGTAATTGGAATTGTAGCTGAAACATTGCTAGTAACACGATCAGAAAGAAAGATGTATTTATGAGTTTCTGGATAATGCAGTATTGAACGACGAAGTGCAAGCCATAAAATAAATGTGTACAAATATCAACCCCCTTTCTACAAAGAGTGTTTTGAACCACGTTTATGTATTTAAAAATGCAACCATTTGGAATTTTTGGGTTGATTCCTGCGGATTATTTATGTACCGCAGATGATAAACAAAAAAGGTCGCGTTGTGTTTTTACGCTAAACGATACATTTTTCGAAAGAGAAAAAAAAACATTAGAAGGCTGAATAGAAACGCCTGGCATATAGACAGCACTTTCATTGTTAGTTCATGAAGGAGCTGTGTTATGTGAGTCCCTGCAAGAGCGGAACAAGTTACGTGTCATTTGTTATCCCTACCAAAAAGTAACTGGTCAAAATGACGTCACACAATTTAAGCCACGAAGGACTGCGTTGGCGCACAGTGTGATCTAGGCGCGATCTGCACTCGTATACAAATTGCTCGATCGATCGATGACGTGACATCAAAGGGCCATGGAACATATTGTTGAATGCTCGATGATTGCGAGAGCGAAGGAAAGTATGATGGTCAGGGGAGCGAAAGAGATGGACAGAGTAGTAACGTGATAAGTCGGAGGCGGTTTTTCAAAGGCATGCACCTGCTCATACATTTGCGTGCCGCCATGATAAGCCGATAGCGTCTCGCGTGCTGTTCACCTTGGGCGGGTTGAATTTCTGCGGTTATCTGAAATAATTTTCTGGTTCGTTAAACTTGCCTTCATCAGTGTGACTTGGGGTGCGGGGAAGATTCCAGTTCGGGCAAAGTGAGACTATTGAAGCTGCGACGGGCCTCCAAGCCGACAGTTGTTGAGAGTCGAGAGTTTGGAGTATTATGCAACCTTAAGAGACAAGACAGCGTAGTGGTGGGCCAACAGCGCGTTGAGTAGCGGCGGAAGTGACCAGCTGGAGTATTAGTGCCATATTAGTGCCTCAATTACTTCTTGGAAAAAGACCAACGAAATCAACGATAAACTTTTTCATCGGTTTTTCAGCCACATCTGAAAAGAGAAAACCTATGTGTGTGTTTTGAGCAGGCTTGCTCAAAGAACACTATTTACAGCATTTAACACATTCTGAAATTTCAGCATCCTAGCCTTTCCAAATAAAATTGTTGTGAATTCCTCAATAGTTTTGAGTGTGCGTAAATTAGAACCTAGTAGCGATGAACTAAAATAGTCGAAAACCATTGGTTTTAACTGCGCAGGAAACATGCATTTTACATTGTATTGGGATTTGCACACATAAGTTACATTTGGCTCCTTGATATTTGTAAATTTAAAAGGAAGCTCCAATATAACATTACAATTTAGATGAACTTCAGATTTATCACTAAGTTTGGAATCATCGAACATACGAGAGAGAGCATCAGCTACCACATTCTGTGATCCTTTGATGTGCTGTTAACCTAAATTGCAAAGATGAAATCCTAACGACCCAGCACCAAATTTTGCCAAGTTGTCGTAGATGAGCCAGAAGCCACTACGACGCCTGATTATCAGATTCCAGGAGGAATTCGGCATGTTCTAAATATTGTCGAAACTTTTCGATACCAAAATAAAACTGCTAGGCATTCTAATTCATAAATAGTGGACTTTCTCTCCTGGGGTGTGAGAGTGCGGGATGCAAATGAGACAGGTTGGTGAGTTTCATCTATCTCCTTTCACAAGACAGCTCCTACAGATGAGCTTGAAAAATAAGCCTGCAGAATGAATTCTTTAGAGAAATCCGGCACCCGCAGAACCAGAGGGTGCATAGTGTCGTTCTTGAGTGTGTCTAAAGCATTCTGCTGTTCCTCACGCCACACAATATTTACTGATTTCTTACATAGCATGTTAAGTGGAGCAGGCTTTGCAACAAGTTTGGGAATGAATTTTCCAAAAATCAGCACCATTCCAGTAAAACGGGCAATGCCTTTGACGTCCCGAGGCGGCGGAAAATCACTAATGCATCTGGTCCTCTCGGGGTCAACGTAAACTCCTTGTGACGAAATCCTATGGCCCAGAAAGGAGATTTCCTGAACAGCAAACTTAACCTTTTTAGGGTTAACAGTTAAACCTGCCTTTTCCAAAAGTGACATAACTTACTTCAGGGGAACTAAATGTTGTTAAAAAGACTCAGAATGTGTCACAAGGTCATCCAGATATTTGTCTATATTTTAAATTTTAATTAATCGAAAATTTTGTTTTAAAGGCACGTGAGCACTTCAGCACCTGTGGACGAACCAAAAGTCACACAGGTAAATTGATAAAGATTCCAGGGGAAACAATAACAGGTGATAGGTTTGAGCTGTTTTGACAACACAATTTGGTGATACACCGCATTAAGATCAATGGTGGTGAAAAATTTGGATTTGTCAAATCAATTGAAAGCCGAATGAAGTTCACAAAGAGAGAAATATTAAATTTTAGTTAGTTTTTATTGATTTTGTGGAAATCAATAACAATTCTGTAATAACCATTAGTTTTTACAACCAAACAGGCTGAACATGCAAACTGTAATGTTTAGGGTACAATAAAAACTAAATTAATATTTCCTGAACCTGTTTCCTTAATATATATCCATTTAAGGTGGGGCTTACCTTTATGGATGTCTTGTGACATAATCCTTGCAAACAAGTTTTATTTCATAATCCATCAAATCAGTAAGACCTAGTTCTGATGTAAGAACTTTAGGAAATTGTTAACAAACTATCTTTATAGCAACACCCTGTGACGTGTTAAAATGTGCAAATAGGTCAACAATGGGCTTTGACTCAGCGCTTATTTCAGACGAGAGAGGTGTACTTCCTTTACTATTTGCAAAAATAATTTTGTCGACAGGAGAAAATTTAAAGAAAATGTGTTGTGCCTAAATGTCCAAATAAATCCCATTGGTGCCATTAGGTAGGGGCCTGCCATGGCGCTGCGTTGTTCAGTTCAAAGTCCAAGTTGTGCATCGACCAATGGCGAAGCGTTATGGGGGCATGCTGTAGTTATATGCGCTTTTAGTGCAAAGTGCAAATATAGTTTACCCAGGAAGTGATTAAATACACCGAGGGACCTGAGTATATATTTTTAAAGCGAGATTATTATATAAAATAACCACCTGGCAGTTTTGGTGGTAGGAATATATAAAATTCAACACAATAAGCACCTCACTCACACCACAATCAGCACCACACTCATGCCACAATCAGCACCACACACACACCACAGTCAGCACCACATGCAACACAATCATCACCATATTCGCACCACATGTACCACACCCTACAATCAGCATCGCATGCACTACACACACCACAATCAGCACCGCATTCAGCACCACTATCAGTACCACACACCACGATCAGCACCACATGCACTACAATCAGCACCACATGCACCACAATCAGCAACACATGCACCGCATTCCCCACCACATGCGCCATTATCAGCACCACACCTACCACAATATGCACCGCATGCACAATAATCAGCACAACATGAATCACAATCTTCACCACAATCAGAACCGCATTCAGCACCACAAACAATCAACATGCAATCCACAAAGCAATCCACATGCAATCCACGCAGCAATCCACACACCAATTCACACAGCAATTCACGCACCAATCCACACAGCAATCCACGCACCAATCCACACACCAATTCACACAGCAATCCACGCAGCAATCCACACACCAATCCCTACAGGAATCAACGCAGCAATCCACACACCAATCCACACATCAATCCACACAGCTATCCACGCAGCAATCCACACACCAATGCACACAGCAATCCACGCAGCAATCCACACACCAATTCACACGGCAATCCACGCAGCAATCCACACAGCAATCCACGCAGCAATCCACACATCAATCCGCACAGCAATCCACACAGCAATCCACGCAGCAATCCACACATCAATCCACACAGCAATCCACGCAGCAATCCACACATCAATCCACACAGCAATCCACGCAGCAATCCACACACCAATTCACACAGCAATCCACGCACCAATACACACAGCAATCCACGCAGCAATCCACATAGCAATCCACGCAGCAATCCACATAGCAATCCACGCAGCATTCCAAACACCAATTCACACAGGAATCCACCCAGTAATTAACACACCAATCCACATATTAATCCACACATCAATCCACAGTGCCAGCTGGATGGAGAGCGTGCTGTAGTTAGCTGCATTATGAAGTCCTAAAGACAAACTGATTAAAAAACAATAATTTACCTGGCAAAAAATTGTTTGTATATTTCGTTAATCCTTACAATCTTCTGCCCTGGGCGTGGATAGCGTTGGTATAACAATTCTTCAACGCTCATACTAACCCTTCATTTTAATGGAGCAGAAGTGTACCTGCAGTTTGAATGCGTGTATTCCGCCCTATAAGCCAATTACTTGTGGCTTCGTTTCCATAGAAACGTTTCGCAGGATAAAAAGGGCACCAACAAATGTAAATACTGGTTGAGAAATCTATGGAAAGTACCGGATATGTGTGTTGAATTCAGAATCTAGTCGAAATGTTTCATTCCCCACCCACTCCCTATTGAAGCGGCCAATATCAAGGCTGCCATAGTATCGCTCTATCTCTCTCTCTCTCCGTCGCGCGGGTTCCAAGGTGTATATATTTTCACGGTCAGCGAACATGTTTACGCGCTACACGGTCGAGCGCCCGACGGGAGGGGAAGTGTGGAAACCTGGTGAACATTTCAGCCTGCCACCAAGGTCAGGGTCGTTAAACAACCTGGAAAACATTGGGTTTTTTTTTTGTTGGTTGGCCAGCGAGTGGACGGAGATCCGTGAACTTGTCTTGCGCGCGACATCGCCGACCCGGCGCGGCGTCCGTGTGTGTGTGTGTGTCAACGACTGGTTTCGACGTCTCCTCCCGGAGTCCAGCGGCTCTCGAGCACAGACTGGCCATCTCAGTGGAGTGGCACTGAGTGCATCGCTGCAACTGCACTCAGCGTAGCATGTCCTCGCCTCCTAGCGTGTCTCCGTGTGGCCTGCGCGAGGACACTGCTCCTCTGACAGTGAGGAAGTTGCCAACTGCCGCCGTGCAGAGGTTGGTATGGCGTACAGTGCTCGGAGAGGCGACGTTGTTGCAGGTAGAAACAGCAATGGTCGCTCTCTTCCCCCCCCCCCCNTCCGTCCAACACAGATGTCCCCCGCAAAACCCTTAGAAGGTTTGATCAGTTTCCGGACAACTTCCATTCTATTAACGATGCGACTGGATTTCGTGTGTATTCTGTGAATTCTTTTTTTTATAATAAGTTCGGTGGGTTTACGGTTTAATACCACCGTTCGCGCGAAAAACATTCGCAGAGAAACTTGAAACCAAGATGTTAGGCCGACCATTCCCCGACCTTCATTTTACGACAAGCTGCAAAAATAAAAAGGTGAATACAAATGACATTTCAATGAGAAGATTTATGACGAAACATCGTGTATTTGCGGATGCCCGGTAAGAAATGCACTGTTTTGTTTTTCCATGTGTACTGTTCCATGGAGAACCCTCGTGGAGTACGAAATATTTTTAAGACATAGGGCAGTTAAAAAATATATTAAAAGAGACTTTGGAAACTAAAAACACATCGCAAATGTGCTTAATCTGGCCGATATCGGCGCAGTTAACATAGCAACTCAGCTTGATACCGACTATTGTTTGTCAATACAAAACATAACGACCAAGTCCAAAAAAATCGTTACATTTTATCTACGATTATTTTATATAGTACGATTTTGCGTTGCTTTTGTAATGGCGCTTAGAGGTCATGACGAATTGGAGACATAAAATAACACCGAAATATTTAGGGGTCTGATTGATTTAATCGGTAGCGTAGACTCTGCTATCAAGAATCATGTGGGAAGTAGTAACGCATTTAAAGGTACTTCAAAAACTATTCAAAATGAATTACTGGATTGTATGTTGTAGGTTTGTTGGGAAGCAATTTACCATGAAATTGATTCGGCTAAATATGTCTCTGTTATTGCCGATCATACAACCGACATTTCAGATCGAACTCTTAACTGTTTTACTTTTATGATATGAATATTGTGCAAAAGTTTATGAAAGATTTTGGTGCTTTTAGAATCCAGAAGGGCAAGCTGCAAAAGCTATTTCCGAATGCATCCTTAAAGAAATGTGTCCGTTAATCGGTGAAAGTAAGGAGAAACTTAAAACACAAAGTTTTGATGCGGGTGCACTCATGTGCGGCAAAATAACTAAATGCGTACAAGCTGAAATAAGAGAAGTTTTTAGTAATGCCCGCTTCACACGCTGCTACAAACATCAGTTGAATCTGATAATTAGTCAATGTGCCTCACAAAATAAACCTGTCAGAGTATATTTCTTTAGTATCGAGGGCATACCAGTTTTTTTTTTCAAATTCACCCAAATGACTGACTATTAGAAGAGAAAAGTGGCACATTGGATTCCAAGGGCATCTCAAACAAAGTGGAATTTTAAGTCTATAATCATAAACATGGTCTATGAGAATAGTAATATGTTAATTGAGTGTTTTGAAACACTGTAGAGCGACCAGTACAAAGAAACTGTATGTAAGGCCCGTGGCTTAAGTCATTTTCTTAAGGGCAATGAACTCAATTTCTGGCTTTAATTTTTTCACAGAATCGTGCCTCACGTAGACGTTCTATTCCAACGAGTACAGTCTCGTCAAGCAGATTCTTCAAGTATTATAAACGGGGTGGAACGTTTTGTACAAGCTGTACAACGTGTGCGAGATAGCATTGAAAACTATTTAAAGTGACCTTAAAATTGACGAACTGACTGAAAGTGCACCTAACGATGAAGGCATGAAGATTTAAGTAGGCTGCAAAAGAGGTTTGTAGCGTAATAATCACTCACGCAAAATACAGGTTCGATAACTCGGAGCATTATGATAGATGGAGGAAACTTTGCTGCTTATTCGTCTAGATTCCCTGTTAACAATTAGATATTTATTTGAAAACTTTCACTGTTTTAAACAAAAAAAAGAAAAAAAAGACTGAAAACTGAACTTTCTTTTTTGTATAAAAGACAGGGTTTTCGGCAAATTCATGGCACCTTACGGTTCTTGAATTTCATTATGAACAACATAGAGGACACATTTCAGGAAGTATCTTACTTACCACACAATTGACAACTGCTGAAGCAGAACGTTTTTGTTCAGCTTTAAAAAGGGTTAACACATTTTTGAGGAACACTATGTGTCAAGATAGCCAAAATGCATTGGCAATTTTTATCTATAGAAAAATAAATAATAAAAATATTTCCGACTTCAACAACAGAGTGATTGAAAAGTTTGTAATTATGAAAAGTCCCGTATGGATTTTATTGTCCAGAAGTAAATCCTATTTTAAAACTAAATAAAATCCCTTTTTACAGTGTAGCTCTGAACAGTTTCGCTTCTGGTATTCGTAACATTAAAAAATTTGGGCGCAGTAAAAAAAAATGCATGATTAAATAACTAAGCTGAACTCTATTTCTCCTCGGTTACATTAATATTTTTTTTAATTGCGTATTTTTTTCGAGTCTATAAAATGCGATACTGTAATAATTTTATCCGAATTCCATAAAAAAATAAAAACAAATATTTTGGTTCCAATATATGAATTATAATACTGCAATAGAAATATCATACAAACATGAAGTCCTATGAGAACAAAACATCACCCGACTCTGAAACATACCATACAAGCATAATTTCTTCTGGAACAAGGCTATGAATATGGCGTAAGCCGTAAGTAAATATATCTTTTGAGTGTTAGTGTGCATGCTTTGGACCAGGGGGTGGACACACTATAGGGCACGGCTGAACACATCTTCCAAGCTAAATACGCTAAATCAAACCTTACAGACCAAAACTTTTACAGTGAATTATAACATTTTTGATTAAATATTTTCTTACAAAAAACACATTTTCAGCATAGTTTATCATAATTTTATTCAAGATAATTCGTTCATTATTATTATTTATCCCATTAGCTATTTTTCATACACTTTGTTGTGCATTGCACGAGTTTCAAAGCGGTATTCATGACAGACATGAAAATGGCGTGACTTCGCTTCAGGAAGTGCGTTTAGAAGTGAACTTGTGAGAAAATAATACATTTACTCCAGTATTCGTATTCAATAATGCGGGGCAGCGTTAATATTATTCTTACCTTGGAATTATCTTGTTAATTTCTATTGCAGCCAATGCTATTACTGTACCCGTTTTGTCCCACGAAAATTGGAAACTATATTTGCTCTTCTGTGATAATATGTGTTAGTAATTATTTGTTTATATTTTTGTACGTAAGTTAATGACACGTCATTTTGAAAAGCGCAAATACATAGACAAAGTCAAGGCACGCAACGCTTTGGAAACCTCCCAACAAACTCCAGAATTTGTTGAAATGAATTATGTTGGTTAAAATATAAAAAGAAGGGCCGGTAATGTAAAAATACATTACTCTGAAAAACTTTCAACTAAAATAAGATGTTTTTTGCTTCTAGAGCTAGATAAAAAGCGGCAGATATGCTGCACGTTGCTTTCAAACATTAAAATTCCCGACTTTTTTTCAACAAAATTTGTTCGCTATATATACTTTCAATATAAGTAAATGGCTAAGTGTTTTGTGTTAACAAGTTATGAATAGTCATAAGTATCAAAAGTGATTTGAACTGTGCTTAAATTGAATTTTAAAGGAGTAGCGAATTCGATTTTGTGTCTGTCAAAATTACGTTTTCTTATAGCGATAGCGATAAAAAAAACACTTGCCCATTGAATAACACTGAGTGTCCTCTCTGTAGTAATACTTTATTTACTCTTTGTTGTAGAGCTTATTGGTGCTGGAGATGGTTGGTAAGTGTGTACTGTGACGTCATGCCTAGACAGTACTTCTCCTAACTGCTGCTGGAATGATGGCAGGTGGCAGTGTTGAATGTGTCTGTCGAGAAGAAGCTTGTTTGTTCACCTTTAGATGAGTGTTTTTGGTCAGTATTTACGTCAATATAAATAAGAATTAGTTAATGATTTAAAATGTTTTTTGTGCAAATTAATAATAGTGCACAGTATTAATACCATAAAAATACAACTTTTAAAAACTAAACATTCTTCTAAAACACATTTTAAATTTCTCAGTTACTTTTCAAATATATAAAATTTAACCGTGAACATATTATTTTAATTTTATGCTGGATGTTAATGTTCCATTGAAGGTTTAAATTAAGTATTATAAACAATGCAACTGTTTCTGTTGCCAATAAAATAACAATAAAAAATAATTGATATAATAAGGTAAAACAATTATTTAATGGCATTTATATGAGGAATTCATTTAAAGGTTATATTTTTGTGCTGAGAAATTCGCATTTCTTGCCAATTGAACATGATATGAGTTTGCAGCAAAATATACGTAAATATGAATATTTTTACCTTTAAAGCTAACATTTTTCCGGGGGAGAAACACCCAGACCCACCGGCCGCTCCACGCTGGCCATATATCGGCTCGCTCGCTGTTAAGAGAATGTGTGACTCCTTCCACACACATTATTAGTTTTAGTGCGACAACAGAAGGGTAGGGTGCGTTAATGTAAATGTTTCATTATAGAATCATTACATTTCATGTTTCTGTGTTTATTATTGAACACCAGTTTTTTAATTGGTGTTACCTGTTTGTCTTTTAAATGCGAGAATGAATTGATATATAAAATGTTGTATTAATGAAATTGTTGCGTAAATATGCGTTAATAGTTAATATATAATGTTCGTAATGACAGGTAGGGTAATTATCTAAGCTTCTTTTGTAACATTTTTCATTGAATCCTCATAAATTTTAATTAGGAATAAATTAATAAAAAATTAAATACGGCGTGTGACGCGGGTTCTTAAGGCTCCCGCCTAAATGGAGCTTTGCACGAGAGCGATAAGGGCGACACTGCCACGCGCATCAAGTGCGCCATCACCTCTAAGCGCAGGGCACTGGCGTGCAGTGTTCTCGCCACACAGCGTGTACCTATGGGACTTTCAGCGGCGATCCTATTACGTCATTAGTGGAAAGTCCGTAGGAAGGATCAATGCAGGCTCTTGGGAATTATTAACGCGTATATCCCGAGATAAAGCGCTTTGAAAATGTCGTTTTTAACTATGTTGCAGTGTTCTGACATGTTGTTTATAAAGTGCGTGACATCTTGAAGACACTAAACAGCTGTCGTGTGAAGTGTGCGTTGTTGTCGTACATGATCATATTGGACAACCTGTAATAGTGTCTGAAACACTCTGCAGCGAAGTTGGAGCGCCATGGAGGTGAGGCCTCAATGTCTCAAGGTCACGTAGGGAAGCGGCATTTCCAAGGCTCCGCTATGCAATCCCGTGAATAGTCTAATCGCCCTTCCTTCACACTTCTTGAATGCAACATTTCAATAGTCTCCCCATGTAACATATGTTTGGTTGTTATCTAAATATGTTATCTATCAAAAGCGTTTTATACTTTTGTTTGCATACAACTACAGCATTTTTGGTTAAAATGAAACTTTATTTCTAGTAAACATACAAATTACTAAGTTCAATTTATTTAATACGATTAAGGACTGTGAGAAAATGTCTGTGTTGTTAATGTCTAGTAAGAAATATTTCACACGCCAAATATTATTCAAGTTAGTGCGCACGGATGTGGTGCGCTGTCCCTTTGGTGTAATTTTCTAGATTTGGTTTAGCGTTGTTTGCAGGAGGCGGAGGAATATCCTAAAAGTAGAACCTTAGCAGGGCTTCAGAAAAGTTTGAAGTAACTATGAATGGACTATAGTTGAATTTCTCGTAAATTAAGATTTGTGACAGTAAACATTGTTACAAGCGATGTAAGCCAATGGATTAAAAAACATATGCTACTTTGTACTTTTTTCTTTTCACGAAAATAACAAATGATTTAATTAAAGTGATATTTAAAAATTCTGCGAGCGTTCACTTATTGATAAAAATTTCTTATAAGATGATTAATAAAATAACATATTTTGTCGTCTCTTGAGTCAGCTAACTAACAACTAATGTAAACAAGCTAATATTCCAATAATTGTACTGAGTATAATAATAGTTCCTGATTTTAATATTTTCAGTATTGTTTTATGTATTTAGAAGGATAAAAGCAGTTTGTAGCGGCTGCAGATCATAGTATTTTTGCCTTTCCTGAAAAACTTCGTATTCTGTGACCGTTCATTTACTGAGATACGCACATACTTGCAAACACTGATTTTGCATACAATATTTGATAAGGGAGTGCCATGAAGTGCTCCACCAACCTGCCTCTTGAACGCATGAAATGCGTTGCAGGGTGTTATAAATATATGTTTCTCCACAAAACTGTTTAACACGTGCTCATATACAAAAATATTGACTGACGTACGACAAAACGTCGCGCATATTAGAAACGCCATTTCACAGCGCTACAACATAGCTGAAAATAGCATATTCAAATCGCTGTATCTCAAGGTATGTACAAAAATATTCAAGGGTCCTGCACCGAGACTTGCCCCACACATTCCACCAGTAATGTTATGGTCTCAACACGTATAGTTCCATAAGCATACGCAGCACCACGAGAACACTACACGCGGCTCAGAGTCCTGCGTCTGGCGGCGATGGCGTACTTGTTACACAGTAATGCTTACTGCGCCCGCGCTTCGGAGCCAAAGAAGCTGAAAGTATGTACATGTAGGCGGGGGCCTTAATATTACGCGGTACAATTGTCAACTGTATTATACAGATCACTGGGTGACAGTATTGAAAAACTTGGAATAGTGAATATAGACAATAGTTTGTGCCATCTTTGTAAACAAATACACCCCATTTACAAAAAAATGTATCACACTGAAAGTGCCATTGCAGGGGCACGTAGTATGCACAGAACATATAAAACGTAAACAGAAAACGTCAAAATATTGCACCACACGAAGCATGTATTACAGTGGACCAACACTTGCAGGATGCACTTACTGCAGTATGGTGCCAGCTCACCAGTTGCAAGGAAACGGGCGACGACAGCTGGTGCAACTGACTCTCTAAATACACCCTAGTTGCTGCTGGCCGAAGTTGCCGTCCAATCTTGTCCCAAAGGTTCTCGATGGGCAAGAGGTCTGGGGACCTTGCTGGCCAAGGAAGCATGATGACATCACAAAGGCTGGCCAGGGATACACGTGCTGTGTGAGGCCGGACATTATCCTACCGGAAATGGGGTTGCCAAGTGGCACCAGGAAGCAGAGCGCATGTGGTCACAGAATTTCCTAGACATATCGCTGCGCCGTCAGGGTTCCTTCAATCACCGCCAGTGCAGTGCGGCTATAGTAGGAGATGGCGCGCCACACCATGACACCTCTTGTTGGAGTGGTGTGCCACTGTACATTGATGAATAGATTACATCACTAGCCAGGACATCTCCAGACTCGAATTGGCAGTCGTCTCTATCCAAACAGAACCATGATTCTTCGCTGAACACCACTCGACGCTAATATGCAAGCCGCCATGCTACTCATGCCCAGCCGAAGGTCATACCTGGTCGGTGAGGCTCAGGTCATAATGGTAGACATCGTAATGGACGCTGTGGCGACAGATCCCACTCTGCTAGTCGCCTGGATAAGGTACTGGTGGACACAGGTGTATCCCCAGCTGCCATGACATGTCCCTGGATGGTGCACAGCGACGTCCGTGGAGTGCTTACAGCCTGTCGCACGACGAAACTATCCTCCCTGCTGGTGGCCCGCCGGGGTCGACCCGAGCCTACTCAATGCCCATGTGTGACCTCCTGTACACACTGCGTCCAACACTGACACATGGTGTAGGCAGAACAGTTCAAGTACCGAGCAATGCACCGAAACGTCCAACCTGCCTCTCGGAGGCCGACGATGCGGCATGCTGCGTGTTCACTTAACTTGACTCTGTGGCTCACACTACTACTAGAGCCATATTCGGTCTCTTGCAGCTATGAATGATGGAGATACGTCTATGCCCCTTACTGGTACATCCACGCAACATACCACATTAAACGTAAATGGTTCACATATCAAGGTTATGACTATAGTGTGTGGAAAACTTCACTGTACTCTCACTATTCGTTCATTGTGATTTTTTTTTTTTGCGAATCAGTGTATTTCACAGAAGTATTCCATTCTTCCCTACAGGAGTGCATCGCTTTCGCATAATGTTTACTCACAAAGTTGGACAGAATTGCTGCCTAGGACTTCACTTTTTTCGTTATTCATAACTGGCTATCTAAAACATGCAAATTTCAATTATCGTGTTCAGCATAAGTTTATGTTAAGACAATATTACCCTGAAGTTAAAATAGGCAGAGTTCATTGCATTCACTTTGTATTATCATTAAGTTAATTTATAGGTCGCGCAGCAGTGCATTCACATTGAATTTAAAGTGTTGTAAAATTAAAGTTCCCATGTGAGAAGTAAAACCATTTTCATCATAACGCAAATGTAACTTAGTGTCAACCAGTCAGATTCCAAAGACAATTATTTTTTTGGTCTTTTGTTTACTGTCCTTATCTTTATTCTTACAAACTTCCACTTCGACTGTATTTTGTTTGATGGCCTATGGTTGCAAAGGACATTTAAGTTTTAAATTAAAGTTCGTACGTCTTTGCAATACAAGCAGATTCATCCCTTCGACGTGCTGAGACCTGCACGGTGACCGCGCTGCCGGTCGTTCGCCTGGGCTGCCTTACAGATTCTCACGGTGTTAGTTGATCGCGCAACGTCGGCCGGGTCAGACGTGTTCCGCTGCGAGTGTTGCGAGTGTTGGCTCTGCTCAGAATGTGATGGTTTCGTTCCAGTCGTTTCGTAAGGAAGTCGATTGCTATTCTGTTGTACTGACCAGGACGACCTGGTCTTGTCAAGCATCGTTTAACACACGGTGTACAGCACCCGACGCTTGCGAAATATGTGATTGCATCGGTTGGTAAATGCTTATAACAATTTTATTTTCCAGTTAGTTTTGATATATGTTTGCTTCAGCGCGTAGCAGTGACGTCCCTCTTGCACGACTAATGGTTTTAAATGTATGTTGTTTTGTGGCAAGCAAAGGAACTCAGTCTTTACAAGTCAAGTAATGTATATCGCACTTGACGCATTGTAGAAATTTTTGAGGTTAGTATTTGTGATCATTCGTTCTATCTCATGTTGGCAAGCAATCTTGCTTGTACTCAACTTCTTCACCTGATAGCAACACTGATATCACTATTATGGGTTGTAACTCTGGCAGGTATTTTTTTCATATATTATGACTCATTTTGGTATCATGCTCGTGATGTACTTGCATATACGTCAGTCCTTTATTGTATGTTACGGGACTGATGTTTCATGTACAGTGCTGTTTCATATCTTTTACATGTGGTTTCCTCGGACCTCGCGTTAGGCTGACGGTGTTTATTTATATAAACGCGTACATGTTTTTATATAACCTGCAGCTGCATAATATTTGTTATCGGTGCAAGTCTATACTCTTTTATATTTCATTATATGGCTGTTTTAAACAGTAACCCATGTTAGCGATGACTCGGGCCGCCGGCCCTTGTGTCTGACTCGCAGTGTTCGTTTATATTACTATACATGTATTTAACCATTACCCACGACTATGTACATCATGCATGCAGCACATTTCTACATTCTTTGCTTGTTTGCATATTGTTGTTTGTTGTATGTTACACATGCAAATGTTTATTTATTTATATATTTGCACATCTACATACACAGTCTATATGTCGGTAGGCGAAGGGAAGCTACCTGTCGCTGAGTGGGATCCGAGTTGGTAGACACCTGCGGTAGAAGACAACAAGAGCGGCTGTGGACGATTGTCGAGTCCATGCCGGCCGAGGCGTATGTGTGTGCTATTTCAAACTCTGCACTCCTACATGCAACGTTAACTTTGCAACGCAATTTTGTGTATGCCTTTATTTTCTGTGCATGAGTGGCCGGTTGTTACATGTTCACGAACTTCAAAGATTTGAAAATACTGACAAACTTTTCTTGTAACGGGACTTAAGGTCTACTTGTCTTTATCTTCTTGGCTGCAGTCGGGTGTGATATCTGTGATATAAATTTGGTGGTCATAGCTTCTTCAGTGAGAAATGTCAGGCAAGTATGATTATACGAGGGCTTAGGGCATACTTGACACTACCACTCTGTTCGTTGTCTGCGGCAATCTATATGTTATGAATTTGACGACTATAGTTTCGAAGGATGGGAAATGGTGGTCGACTATGCTTATAAATGGGTTTATTGCATACTAAACCCTGCGACCCTGTTCGTCGTCGGGGGTGATATCTATGTTATTCATTTCGTATCTTAAACGGTTCGGAAATTACAGTCAACTATGCTTAAAAGCGGACTTAAGGCGTACTTGACGCGCACGCTGTGTGACTCTAAGCTGGCATGCGTGGGCCGGCATCGCTCTGTGCCACGCTGAATGCACAGAGAAGATGAAGTTATAGAAGTGTGCGCGTTCGAACGCACCTACAGGGTGGAGATACAGATGTGTGTGCGTGTGCGAACCCGCGTGATCGCCACACACCTGCGTCGTTACGCAATTGCGTGTGTGTATGAAGGTGGAATGACAGAGCGTGAGTATCGACCCCGCCAGGATGCCAGGTGAAAGGGCCCAGAAAGAATATGAGAAAACCAAAGTGGAATGATGAAGCATGAGAATCGTCCCCACCAGGATGCCGGGTGAAAGGAGACTAAAACTAATATGAGAAAACCAGATGATCAATGTACATGCTTGTTGCTGCGCAATTGA
>NQII01000805.1:128058-167088 GCA_002778355.1 Clitarchus hookeri
ATATATATATATATATATATATATATATATATATATATATATAACATTATTATTTACTGCATTTTAGAAATACGGGTTTTTTCACGCTACTTTTATATATTGCAAATATAAGAAGTTTGTGCAGGTGCGCGCACGGTGCATGCAGTCTTTTATGCGATGATGATCAGTTTATTGTCTGGAAATTGTGTAGGCTGATTTGAGTATGTACTATATTTCTTCTCATAACCACGCTATGTCAATTTTTTTCGTGATTACATGTTTATTGTTAGTCGAGCATGTATGTTATTTCACCTCGTATCACTCCCCATGCAATGGTGGTCGCGTGCTCTTGACGTCGGACTGGCGACCTAAGGCTGTTCGGATCGAGACCGCACGCCTGCTGTAGTTTTTGAGTTCCGAAACAGCTACTAACAAAACATATTTCCCATCTCTTGGAGGCCGCCACTTGATCTACACTCCCCGATGCTAGTGTGCCTCTACAGGCCACGAGTGAACCAACCAACGAACAAAATGGCCGCGCTGATACCAGCGATCCTAGCTGCGAACTGTAGAACTTCAAACACACTGGTGGCGGGTGCGGGAATCAAAGATGGCCGCCTACAGTAGCCGACTGGTGGCGGGAATTAATGATGGCTGCCTACTGCATACGACATCGGCGGTGGCGGAGGACGCAAAAAGAGAGAGGGGTGGGAGACAAGAGGGAGAGTGGACGGAGTATGAGAAAACCCCCCAAGGAATAGAACGGACGTGAGACAGAAAGGAGACCAGGAGGAATATGGGAAAACACCAAGGGATAGAATTTGGGAGACGAGAGAGAAACTGGGAGGAATATGAGTCCCTCCCCCCTTCCTTCAACCGAGTGATAGAACGGATGAGAGGTGGGAAGGAATGAGATAGCGCATGAGAAATTAAAGGAGGCCGGAACTAATATGAGAAAACCCTAAAGAATACAATGTGGGAGACGAGAGACCGGGAGGAATATGAGAAAAACACCTGGATGAGAGGCAGGAAGGAATGACAGAGCATGAGATTATAATAACATCGGAATGATTGAGCGGGAGGAAAAAGAAACGGAATTCAAGAGCATGTCGTTCCGAGGTGGAATGATTGAGCAGGAAGGAAAAAAAGGGAAATTCCTGAAGGATGAAAGGGAAATTTAAGATGAGTACCGCTGGCGAGGAATGAGAGAGGAGGAAGTTTCGGCGTTCGGTCATCCAAGATGGCGGCTGTGGCTCCCTGGCTCCCCATCCCCAATCCCCGATTGCATAAACTCTCTATCTCTGACTACTAGTACGAATTTAGAGTGTTATTATTCCAAAGGAATATATCAGTAACCGACATATCCTGAAGCTGTTTCCACATAAAATTAGCTGGTCTAATTTGTTGTCTGCAGATGCTTTTACGACGACATATGAAATGAACGTGTTTAGGCAAATTGTTCAAACTTCTGCCTCTGATGTGTGATGGGTTACAACCACACACGAACACTGCCACCGGAAGGCCTGGGTGTGTTTAACTACGTGGTAACATACTTTCTTTGAATTTTCATGTTTACTGTTTACCTTACTTTCTTAACGCACTTCTCTACACCCCAATCTAACCAATTACGTCGGAACAGGTTTTCCCGCCATGTTTCGTTACAAAGCGTGCATGCGTATTGTTAAAATACAGAATCATGTTAGCGTAGTGCATTATGCAACAGAGGACAGGAGAGAAGAATGGTAGGAATGGTGTTGGAAAAAAATCAGTCCCCAAAACAGGCCGACACATGTATATGAATTCCATGCCACGTTGATTAAAAACAAAAGCAAACGAAAAGAGGAAACAAAATGTTAGGCTATAGATGACATCTTCGTGGTTTATTTCTCATGAAAACCCAGGCGAGGAAGTCTGGATTTGTGGAGGGATGGTACACATGACAGCTGATACAATGTCGCCTCAAAAGACAAATGCGGACTTCGGTGCCGTGAATCGAAATGGGTTGATTGTTGCAGAGTTGAGTGGTCAAGCACCAATAAAAATGTCCGTCTTGAGGTGGCACAAGGCATCCAATGAATAAGGTTTGCATCAGCAAAGCAAAAAGCCACGTTAAGTGGCTGGGAGTGGTTTAAGAGCGACAGAAGTTGGACACACTTCGACTGGCAATGCACGTCAAGCGAGCAGAGAGAACTGGTGCCATCAACGTGCTGCAGTCGCTGGACTCCATAACTCTGCGAGCCTGCCTCGAGTGTTGAAATCGCAGACGCCAATTACAGCGCTGTGTAACAGCGCCAGGCAAAGGAACTACCTGCACATTCCCCGCGACTTCCTTACTAAACACGCCTCGCAGACCACATTCACTATGTTGACGAACTTAATGTTTTACCTTTATAAAGCGTGCAACTTCGAGTTTGCCAAAATTTAAAGAAACAAAGAAGTATTTTAACATAACTGATATGTACGTCAAATGAAAATCTGTTATGCTTTATCCAGTCCTAGTATTTGCTTTCAGCAGAAATCAACGAAAGCTTGAACTCGGTGAAATAACTGGAGCAATACTACAGGATATTTAGCCTACTTTCCGAAGAAAATAAAGCCCTATGAGATCACTTTCTTGTCTGTGTGTATGCCTTTAGGTGTGTGTAGGTATGTGTGTTTCTGTACGTGTGTATGTCGGCCCCCATCGCCGTCAATTTTTGAACGCGCCAACATAATTTCACCAAACTTAGTACACAAATAGCACTAAATAACGACACCTGACTTTTATAGTTTTCAACCACACCAGGCAAATAATTTTTAAAATGGTTGCCATTTTAAAATTTAGAACGATATGTCATATCTTGTAAACCATTAAACCTTTTTAACCAAATATTGTATGTTGACAACGCAGGTATTAACCATTAAATTCAGAGAAAAATGTTGGTACGCCTTTTTGGAAGATAGCGCCTCATGTAAAAATAAAGCTTTTACATTATATATAGAAAAGTACTTTGCTTAGTTTCACTCAATTTGACACATTGGTATTACTACGATTGCCCAGTTAAAACTAAGTGATTAAACTTACTTGGACACTTATTTTAAAAATGGCGGCCATATATTTATTTTATCATAGTTTTCTGGAGTCTCTTTTGTCTTCCATTGTATAAGATAATGCCAACCGAATAAATAGATTTTTATGTCATGCACTGAAGACCCAAAAAAACTGGTATAGGCGTGCGTATGCAAATAACAGAGGAGTAACGCGATGCAGTCAGCAGCTAGATCGGTTACTGCTGCTACAATGGCAGGTTATCAAGATTTAAGTGAGTTTAAACGTGGTGTTATAGTCGGCGCACGAGAGATGGGACATAGCATCTCCGAGGGAGCGATAACCTTTGGATGTTCGCGTACGACCATTTCACGAGTGTACTGTTAATATCGGGAATCCGGTAAAACATCACATCTTCGACATCGCTGCGGCCGGAAAAAATATCGTGAAAGAACGGGACAAACGACGACTGACGAGAATTATTAAACGTGACAGACTTGCAAACCTTTCTCAAATTGGCGCAGATAGGATTTGTGGACTGCCCTGCAGGATTCATGGTGTGGATTGCCTCCAGCATACCTTCGGACATTAGTCGAGTCCATGCCACGTCATCTTGCGGCACTTCTGCGTGTTCGGGGGTCCTTCACGATATTATGCATGTGAACCAGTTTTTTTTTTTTTTGTGGCTCTTCAGTGTATCTCGGGAAACAATTAGCTGATTTCTTCCAAATATCGCAAACAAGTAGTACTGGGGTAGGGTATGTTAACTGATAGGTTTTTGGTATGTCAGACATTAATTTTCAAAATTGCAGCCATACAGCAGTTTTTGTTTTTTATGTTATATCATCGGAACCATGTAATTAATTCCAATGAAACTTTCTATGATGGCTGTAAATATTACAACAATCAAATTTACACAAACTAAATCTCTTTAGTTGTCCATTTTGTAAAACAGAATCACATAAAAAATTTTAATTTTGTGAATTTCGAAAAAACAACCGATGTCTACCAAATTTGGCAAACAATTAGCTCTATGACAGGCTATGAAATGTAATAAATTTGGACACTGTCGGACACATATATTTTTAAAATGGTGGCCATATAAATTTATTTGGTGCGATTTTTTTATCTACGAAACTGCAAAACTAATTCCAAATTAACTTTGTATGCAGATAGCATCAGTTGTATGTGTCAAAATTGTCAATACAAAGCGTCATTTCCCCGCCATTTTGTAAGATAGTCCCACATTAAGTAATTTGGTTTTTATGACATATCTCGGGATACAATTAACAGATTTCTTTCAAATTTGGCGAAGAACTTGTACTGTGTAGGCTATATTATTTTACGTGTTTTAAGTATGTATGTCTCTTATTTTCTGAATGGTGCATATACAATTTACCTTAGTGTGCTATATCCACGAAACTATGCAACAGATTTATATTTGACTTTGTATGTTCTATCTGTGACAATATTCTAATATGCTGATACGTAAACTTTTACAATCAATTCATGAAGATCGTCACATGATCAATGGAGATTTAATACCATATCTCGAGGACCAATCAACCGATATGCATACAAAGATCATCCTTTGCCGGATTTTTTGCAAAGTAGTGCCAGGTGAGTAAAGAGAATATTTTGTTATATTTGCCGAATAATTCGTCAATTTTTGTCAAAATTTTGCACACCTACAGAAGGCCAAGTATAGTTACATGATGTAAATGGAGGAAGCAAATAATTTAAAAAATTGCTGCCAGAAAAGTATATTCATATATTTAGAATATGTATTTAACAACTTAAAATCTTGAATAAAACTTTTTATGCTGAGAATATATATTACAAACATCGTGTACATTGCATTTTTTTAAGCAATTTTTTAAGATAGCTTTATTTAATCTAATAATATTTTCATGCTATACCTCAAAGACCAATCACCGATTTCCATAAAAATGTTCACACACGTAGGATTGTGGTAGGCCGTGCAAACGCATGTGTTTTAGTGGCTCAGGCACTTATTTTCAAAATGAAGATCGAGTAAATATTTCAGGTTAGTGAACCCTATCATTCAAAACATTAGACTGATTACATCCTAAGTTGATGCTCCTGATCCTACCACCGTGATGCAGTTGCTGGCAAGCCAGCTTAATTGTACGAGTTTTTCTTAATTCGACTCCCAGGTAAGTCACGTGTGTATTTAAATTGTCATTGTACTTTTTCACATGTTTCTAGTTTCGTCTCTAGTGATATTGCTGTCAATGATATGTCAACGCCTACCTACCATTCAAACTTTCAACAACTTCGCTAGCATTTATTTGCACCCATGTAGAGGAAAGTAGGCTTATTAGTTATCAGTAACTTCGTGTTTATAAATAACGACTCTACAAGAAAGGTTTCTTATTTTTTGTTTATGCACAGTGAAATTCAGACCAAGCTGGTTTACAAAGGACAATTGATCTTATACAAACTACATTTTCGTAATTCTATGGTATCACTGTTTAGGCGTACTGAGAAAGTAAGCATGATAATGACATACGTCCCTGGTATCTTTCCCACGTGTGTTAAGGACACAGTCAGTTCTAAACTTTGCATAGTATATTTATATATTTACAGTTTTATGTGTGATCAATTCTGCAAATTATGTGTAGGTCAAAATATTACTTAAAGTTTGGTACGTTTACTTTATCGACATTTACAGTTTACAATCAGTAATATCATAACGTAATAAATAAAACATAAATTTTAAATATTGACATGTAACAATACATAAAATATAATAAGATAAGAAGTATTGTCGAAGAAGGAAACAAGCTCCAAAAAATAGTTCCGTGAGGACAGGAATTAGTGTTTTATTGTTCTCCAGGAAAGCGATTTCACGTTTTCACGTCAGATAGGTAAATTAATTTTTTATATGAACTTTATTCAATGAGGCACTTGCGAGTGAACGGTAATATAACGGCACGCTTACGTGACGCTGTCGTGAGCGCCACGCGCCTTATTACAGATCGCACAGCTGACCAAGGTAAGTGACAGACACGATCCAGGTTGGAAGTGTCCCAATTCCAGGTTTTTGTTTTATTTCTCTACGCACCCATACAAGTCTCGATCCTTTTGAAAATACACTACGAAACTTCTGTTTCTCGTAGTGTTACCTGGGGGATTACCTTGTCAACCTTGCGTGGAGATACCTGCTCTTGCTAAAGCTCACCAGCCAATGAGAGAATAGACGCTAGCTAATGTGTTGCGTGGCTGTGTTTTAGGTTTTTTTTCTGCAGATAGTCTATAAATTCTTAATGTTCTTCCTGCGCACAAGTTTTCACGAAGGAATCGGTTTTGGTTTGTTGCGAAGAATTTCATACGAGAATATTTTGTTGCCCAAAACTGAAGACAAACGTGAGTTAATTTTGCTTTCTACGCGGGTCGCATTTCTCACTTTTCCCTGTCGTGTAATAGCGATAACTGTCAGACATACCGACTGTGCCAGTCGATTTCCCGAACTTTCCGGAATTTTCACACTATGATTCCTTATGACAAACCAACTTTACCGATATACATTTTTTTTATATTTGTGTTTTTAACTAACTCTTACCAACAAATTTATTTTGAACATTTATTCTGTGTACAACGTTACAGTACTAACATAAGTTAACAATTCAAAATAATACCTCTAGTGAAATAAAAGTTTTAAATGACTTTATCTCAAAAAAAAATTACCAATCATCTACTTATGAATGTTTCTTATTGAAATTAATAATTCGTTAAATTAATACACGTTCTGCACGTTTCAAACTATACTACTATTATAATTCCAAATCTGCAAGCAAGCTAAAACTCACTTTTCAATTTAACTTGGAATATTTACGCTATAAAGACAACTTCCAATGAATTCACTAACTCTCAAGCTATTTAGGAAAACACAAAAGATATTTTGATATAAATCGGGGACAATTCAAAGAGCAGAAGGCGAAAATATCTCACGTCAATTCTTAACAAGGAAAAGAAGTCAAAATTGGTGTAAAGCCTTCCACTACTGATAAAGTTACATTTATGTGTGTGCATAGCAATATATAGATATGAGAGAAAACATTTCGAAATGCTGAATAAAACTACGATGTACTGAATTATTATATTGTTGTCGATTAGGTCAAAATATCGTCCCCTTTCGTTAAGAACATGGACCCTATTACACATGTTGCATGACTGGCCTGCAAACTACGGCACTATATGTAAAAGTGTAGCTGTGTATTCGGGATGATTATTGTTCTGAGAGTTTTTTAATAGAGCAGTGATTCTCCTCATTCAAACTGGCTGTTTATGGCTCTTATAACATTTTTTATCCAAGACCATAGCATAAAAGATTTTTCAAAAGTAATCCAATAACCCTCAATTTTATAATTAATTGTTGTGAGATTTTCCATCCTACCTTTATAGATCATAGATTTCTACTGAAGAAGTAGTGACGTTTAATATTTTAAAATAAAATCATAAGAACCAACTTTAGTTTAGATTATGTGTCTTCCCCTAATAATCACCCTAGTTCATCATAATTCGTATAATGGTGTTTTCTTTACAGTTTCCACGTAAGAAAACTTATAAACGGATATCGTCGACTTATGAATAACATTACTTGTAAGAAATAAAACACGGTTGCTGATCTCATATCACAGAAAACGCGTTTATTGAAGTATGGCGGTAGAGCGATCACGCTGGCTGCGCGAAACCAGTCCCAAACACTGGACTGCTTTTTGCCAATGCGACTATCGCAAACATCGTGGAGAGGATTTGAGGTTAGACAATTTCTAATTTAAAAAAGTACTTTGCGAGTTTTAGATATTTGTATACTTCCTCTAACCAATTTTTTATGTAATTAGACTAAAGTCAGTTTGGCAAAAGTATTTTATTCATTTAAAAAGGCTTGTCTCTTGAGAACTAAGATATAAACATCATCGTTGACCATGTGCCTCTGACAGTTGTGTTGGTTTGGGGTAGGTCCATGTTGGGCACATGTGCAGAAGACGAAGCATACGGCGACCTCATCTTAGTGAATGAGTAAATGTTGTAGACATGAGTGTTTGCTGAAATTACAAGACGGATTACTAATCGACATTCCCTAATCCCCAAGAAAGTTCCCTCTGTTGTAACAATGTAACCAGCTCCATTTATGAGAGTCAAATGGGAAAACTGAGTGGCTTGTGTGCTGAACGTGTTGCTAACTGATATTGCATGCGAATTTATTTTCTTTTCTGTCTAATAGTATGTTTCCAATTATTGAAATCTAAATTATGTTCTTTTTTTTTATTTTTGAGAGCGAATAACTCTTTTAATAATCACTTTGGGCCACAAGGCTTGCATTAATGTTCTACCTGGTTTTTAATATGGAAACATCTCCAACTGTTGTAACACACTTAAAAGAACACGTTACTTTCATGAAAATAAGTTTTGGTTTTTGTGGTCAAATCACAGATAGCCTGCCTCAAAATATGATAACTAATTTTATTAACACTATTACTTTTGTCTAAAATAGTAGGTAAAGATGAAAAAATTTGCAAAAAAAAAAGGGGGGGAGGGGAGGCACATTTCAAATAAAATCCTCCCTAAGTTGGTTTTGACGTTCAGAGCAGTTACTTGTGATTTCCATTGAGCAGCGCTACAAAGGCCTGCACTTTGTCTGTGTGTATCGATGTTATGAAGCACCAAAACTGCAGTAACGTGACTGCCATACCAAAACTATTGTGGGAAGAGGTCGTGTAATCCATTCACTGTCACTTGCACTTTTCTGAAGGCCTGCTAAAGTTCTACTTCAAGGATATTCCTCCGCCTCGTGCAAACAAAGCTTATCTAAGTACAGAACACTCAGCCATAGCGCAACGCACACGCAGTTGTAATAATATTTTGCTTGGGAACTTTTGTTTACTAGGCGCTACCAACACACAAGTTTTCTCACTGTTATTATTCGTTTTTATTATAAATGAAATATTATAACTTATTAAAAAACTATAGGCAAAACTTTAATTTGACGAAACATAAGATACTTCTATGCAAACAGTGGAGTAGAACGGTTGGTATGCATGTCGTATTTAGGAAATAACTAAACATGTAATACCTAGGGTGATTTTTCAAATGTTTGATTCAAAAAAGTGCGAAGAAACCGCGTACAGACAATAGACCGCGAATATCAAAACAAGAAATAAATGTCTCATAAACATTGGTCCTACAATGCAGCCCGCAGGAGATAGGTACACTTTGTCAACAGTATTACAGGAGGTCGCAGTGGTGTTCCCTCGTAATTGGAACCATAATATCGCACATTTAGGTGACATGTGTTAACGGGCCTATTCGTCCTCTCTATAATAACAAATGCTCTGTAATGCGAGCAGACGTGCATACAAACACGTCGGTTCGGAACATATTATGTTCGCCTGGGCAATATGTCAGCATTGCATGAAATGCTGAAGGGCTGTAAGTACAAGATGCGACAACAGGTGTACATTGTCCAATAACATGAGTACTCTGCACGTTACATGCGAAACCAAAGAAAAGTGTACAGTAAATGCTGTGCGATGTAGTGCTACTGTGGTAAAGAGTGTAACAGAAGATAACTCTGGTGTAATATCGCAGATGTATTTCATGTGACGCACAAACGTAACTAGACATTTTCCAGTATCTTCTACGTACGACTCCTTGCTCATGTCGCACTGAGCGTGGCTGTCTGCCTTGCGGTGAGACAGTGTGTCAACAGGCGTGCCGTTAGTTGCATCTGCAGTTGAATGTGGTTTGCATGTTGTATATGTGATTGTCGGTACCAAGCTTATTGTTTAGCATGCAGCAGCGTCTGTGTGTTCGTGGGTGTGTGTACCGCATTTACAACATTGCAGTAATCGCAGGTCTGGTCAGTTCTAGGATTGCGTTTTTACCCAATGCCTTAGTGAATACTGTGAATTGGTTTTGTGTTCTTCCTTCATCCACATAATACTGTGCGTAACGATGGAAGGATATTATTCAACACGGGAAATGGGGGGCATGATCTTTTGCTACGGTGAAGCACTTAGCAGTAACCCTCGGGTAGGTGTCATTGATGCCGACTGCCAGGTGCCATCGACACACCTGTTTAGCAGACTGTCGCGGTGTCTTGCGGAAGCCGGACGTCCATCACGACAGACGCTGGTCGTGGCAAGAACTGGAGGAACGGGTGTTACGATTGGTGTCCTGGAACGAGAGTACCACCAACAGCAGCAAATTCATGCCATACATACATGCCATTCTCTCGTCTGGTCGGCCCTACGTGAAGTGTTACTTTATCCTTGTCATGTACAACGTACCCAAGGCCTTCGGTCATAGCACCATCCTGTTAGAGTGGGGTACAGCCAATGCCTGTTAGAAAGGCGTGGTGAAGACCCACTCATCATCTCAAAGATACTGTTTACCAGTGAGGCAGGCTTTACAAGAGATGGGCTTGTGAACTTACAGAACACACATGTTCGGACCGATCACAATCCTCAAGTAACTGTCGAAGCAAGGCATCAGCACTGATTGGCAGGCAATGTATGTATGGGCTGGTGTGTTCTGCCACAAATTAATTGGACACACTTTCTACCAAGCCGATTGACTAGGAACATTTACCATTACTTTGTAGCCAACACAATACCTTTTTTTCTGGAAAACACGCCATCACAGGGCAGAATACAGATGTGGTTAATGCATGATGGGGAACCAGCATTATTTCTGAGCGCAGTCCGACAACACTTAACAGAGGCGTTTTCTAAGAGATGGATTGGACGAAGCGGTTCGGTACCGTGGCCGTCTCGTTCCCCTGATCTCAGCACCTTATATTTTTTGTTATGGGGCCACTTGAAGCCCTTGATTTATGCCCCTCTCGTCAATTATATCGCGACACTACAGGAGCGCACCGTCAATGCTTGTCAGCACATCCATAAAGTACCAGGTCTCTTTCAAAGGGTGCGAGAGTTCATAATGCGCAGGGCAGAAGGACGGATTACAGTTTACGGATATAACCTTGAGAAACTGCTCTAGTACTTCTGAAACAGTGGGTACCTATCTCCTACGGATTGCATTTTAGGACCCGTGTTTGTTAGACATTAGTTTCTTGTTTTGACGTGTACTAACTTTTCCCAGAATATGACAAACTTGTATCCAAACAACCTGCATAAACACGAGCATTCCCTCTCTCTCTCAGTAATACCACAGATACTGTTTGATGTTGTATTAATATATCTTAGGCGAAATTATTGTATTATTCACGATTTCTCAGATGTCCAATAGAGCTAAACGGAAATATGGTACAAATGTTGTTATTGTGAACTTTGCAATGTCGGTGATGCCAGCAATAAAGGTTTCCGCGTTTGTCTCGGATGTATGAACTAACCCAGTTGCTGGTATACTTGTATACGTAATCGTGTCGTATTTCACATGCAAACAGCTATACTTCTTCCTGCCACGAAAGTTCACATCGCAGACGGTTTGAAGCAGGACTACATTCAGTGGATCAAGACAGGCTCACCGGATGCATGAGAACATGTCAGCGTCGTACATTCGAATTTATTTATTGATGATTGTATGCTGTCCGATGTATGATTTACTGTGCCTGTGGTCGAATCAGTTTACCTTCGCTGCTAAAGTAGTTTTAAGCAGCTGTAGAGGTGGCTGTTGCCGATTTTGTACATAAAACCTATACTTGTCTTTCATATGACTATAAGAGAAAGACTTTTCTTTACAGTAAATAGTGCAGTTTTGTTTGACAAGTACATCAGTACGTGAGCCAGCAGTCGTAGAATGGCGTGGAGTGGAGAGATTTGGGCTGCTAGTAACAGCGAAGTCTTTACAGCCGAAGCAGTCATAGTAATACACAAGTGTATACAGTGTCAAGAGAAATACTTCGTTTTCTCAGCAATAACTTTATCGATTGAATGCCTGTATGAAAATTTTTAGTATTCAATTTGGATCCTGTAGAAAAATAAATCATTTTTATTAGTAGTGAATGTTCTGGATTGCTGTAATTAGAAAGAATTGTGTAAAATTTTTGCATTCTGATTTACTTCACACATTAATATTGATATAAAACCAGCAATTCTTAACAATGTTGCAAAAACGTTTCGAATATATTGAACAAACCACAATTAAATGCCAAAACATTTATGTAAATTAATAAACATTAACTTACATATATGTGTGCCAAAATTAAATATGTTGCCCTCTGAGAGAATGCTGCTTGTTTCAAGTTTTAACAGCAAAGTGTGTGAAGCGAAATTCCAGGAAGTTCTGTGGGTCGAATGAATGCACAGGTTTCCAACAAACTGGCGACAAGCCGTTGTAACTAATCTCTGCCAACAATTTGCGATGGTATTTCGTTGGATGTATCGAGTACAGACCCGGTATACAATCGACCTCATCAACGCCACAATCAGCACATCAGCGCTGGTTTGTAGTAAGGACTTTGCTTTCGCAAAACCAGCGTAACATCAGATTGTACCAAGAATCCCAGTCACATGTCATGTGTGTGGGCTATGATTTTATTTTAGGTACACATATGTATAAAACTTTACATAATTTAAATTAAAGTTTACCAGCTGTCAGGCGCGCCTTTGAAGGGAAGACTGATAGAGTCCCTACCAATCCCGAAAATTGGGGAAAGAAAACAAATTATACAGTGACAAATAACAAAAAAGCAGACAGTTCAGACCTAAACTGATTGTAAAATGTCTGCAGCGTACAATGTCGCAGCGCATTCACACAGTTTTTTAATATTTCCTGGCCTAAAATTAACGTCAATTAACGAAACTTGTCTAGTCACAGAACCGATACTCACAGGGAGAGGCAAGAAATAGTTAGAAAGAGGCGAATTATAATTTTGTCTTCAAAGCTGAAAACCTACCAGTTAAAAGGAAATAATTTAAGATAGAAATAATGATTTGAATCGACATACAACTCTTATGTTAATGTTCTTAGTAAATAAATTTTCATAACGTCCTACTCAGCCTTCAGGCTCAACAACTTTCTCTACTCCTGAGTGTTCTGACATTTTAAATTAATTCAATTGTGATAATGCGAAAATGTAATTTGCTTAATCTTGTAATATGATTTAACTTATTTTAGAAAATAATCTTAGGAAGAGTTTTTGATTTGAAAATTTTAAGGACATGCTCTGATTAAGCAGTGTATAAGAAATGTTACTTAGAACTTGGTGTCATCATCAAGAGCGAAGCTTCAATCACCCTAGTGCTTCCCAAAGAAAGATCCTATACACGCGCCTGCTAGCTGTGAACTTTGTAAAGTTCCAGGAACTCACCAAACTCTCTTTGCATCAAAGACAGGCTACCGCTAAGCTGTTTCATATTTCTTTCCAGAGTTAGGATAATTTTACAAATTGATATACTTTGAAACAATTTTATGCTGATTGTCCCAAAACGAACAATTTTAAAAACATTGATTTTTTTTCCCAGAAAGGCGAACTCACATTGGTTATTTTTAAACGTTCTTGAGCTTCACCCACATCTAGTATAACGGGCTCTGCCAAAACTCGCTGCCAAAGACAAGTGTGAACTCACAATCTCTGGTTTTTTAGTTAAGTTCTCTATTCTCTGACTGCCCGGTGTCTCGCATGAATAGCTTGAACATGTTAGCTTCAAAGAAATAAAAGAAAACTGGTTTTAAAATGAATTCCTTTTACTTATGGTTATTTTTTTAAGATTCTCGTTGGGGTGAAGTGAGAGACTTGGGCGGCCCTTAGCAGCGAGGTCTTGAGAGACGACGCGGGCGAGACGAGGTGAGAATGGAGCAACGGTGGAATGCAAGGGCGGGCGAGCGGGATATCCCCGAGAAGACCCTCCGACAAGCGGCCTAATCCAGCACGATTCCCACTTGCGATAATCCGGAGTGACCCGGCTATGGATTGAACCCGGTTCGCCTTGGTGGAAGGCCAGCAGTCTATCCGCTCAACCACTGTGGCCTCATTCGCATTGAGTAAATTGATAGAAGTATTGCGGTAACAGAAAAGAGTACGCATGTGAAAAAGAAAAATATTTACGGAAATCATAAGCAAACTAATAGTTAGTTATTGGAGAGAAATTGAAAATATTTGTGTTTATTTCTATACTCCTTATTTATTTCTATAACACTTATTGACTATAGAAATGTCTCGCAACCCGCGAATTCACGAAAATGAGACTACCAACACAATTCGGATTATTAAATAGATTTTGATGTTGTTAATATTTATTGGCAAGATATTCGAATGCTGGTTTATACCATTACGAGCATTTGTTCATAGTGTGTCATGTTTTCAATTTAAAATTCGCTAACATTTTATGAAAATAAGGCATAAAATCTACAAAATCAGTAAATATGCTCAAATAACAGTATATAATTTAGCGCAGTTTTATCTATAACTCTAATATATTGGAATTAATTTTATTGCAGAATAAATAAAAATTTTTTTAACAGTAACTTTTAAGAATATAACCTGTTGTGAAAATATAAAAATTATTTTTTTTAATTAGAATGTTTTATATAATTATAAAACATAATGAATTTTAAAACAATTACTAATGCATAAGTAATAGTTTTGTGGTTTTTACTATACTATTAGAAAAACAGTCAACCATATTTTACTTAAATAATTCTTACACTTTGTACCAACTATTAGTGCATGTGATTGTTTTGTTAAATCAAGTATAGAGTAAAAAAAATTAATCTAATCGACATTTATTACGTAGTTCAAATGAAGTGGCTGATTTTATGTATAGGTAATTGCGTACTGCGTAATATCTCCATAGCTGGCTCAGCTGCATGTAGAGTGTACATTCAGGCTGCAAACACGCGCTCTACCTCAGTTCCACTCCGGCTACCGGTAGCACAACTAACATCTATACATACCCTCCAACCAATATTACAGTCACGATCAAACTAACATATTCAAATTTAAGATTATAAATGAGCAAACTTATTATACATCGTATCCTTAACAATTCCGAATTTGAGTTAAGCATAGAAAATCAAATATAGGTGATATTGAGTATAGTACATGTTTACTAGTAACTCTTTCCCCCGCAACAATAAATTCTAATTGTTATAAAATAATTTTTTAGTTGAAATACAAAAGCACAATAAATATATTTTCATATATTTAGCAATGGAAATATATAATGGTTGCAAATTTAACTTCAATATTAAATATCCTATTACTATAAACTTATTTTTATTAATTATTTATATGCAATAAGAATTTAATTGGTAATATATTAATGACAATACATTAAATAATTCAAGTAATAGATTATTAGCGATATATAATAAAATTTCAATTTTAATTCTATTTTTTATTTAAATAAAAATTAAAAGCAAAATGTGGTTTGCAAAATGTTATGTTGTGCTGTTCCTTTTTTAATCAATTAGTAATATCGAGTACGTAATGATATTAATAAATGCAGACTTGATGTATGAGTGGAGGTGCACATGGCCGAGCAGATGGCGTAGTAGACACAAGGATCTCTGCCGCCGCCACACAGCCGTGTGTGAAGGCCAGGTCAGCGACACCCACGTACCTCTGAGAAGCCTACCTCACCACGTGGCAGCGACACAACCGGATGTCATTCCGGTGGCAGTGTCCCGGCCAATATCCTCCACACGTACCGTAGCTGCTTTCCACTACGCCTTCGACACCGGCTCCACGTGTCTCCACTCTGCTAAGTTACGTCCATCTTGCAACGCTCTAGTCAGATTGCTTATCTTATATTCAAGAATTACCAACTACCGGTTTTTTTATCATGTGCACAGCCATCTAAGCTTTAGTCACCCGAGGAAACCATATCGTCTGTTTTTCTTTACTAAGCTTTTAACGTGGATCGCCAATAGGTCAGCAATTTCTGCTTGTGAAACAGGCATCACATGCGGCTTAACAAATTATATATACTTTTTTTTATTTTTTGAGAAAGAGACACGTTCTCAGGTAACATTTTCTTTTTTTCTTTTTAAAATGCCTAGGAAATAGATTGCGTGATTTTAAACTATAACATAATCAATGTTTTATTTGGCGACCGAAAAAATTTGAGTACTTACTTCTGATTAAGTACAAATAGATGCAGGCACATACAAGTAGGAAAGCTCTTTCCTTGCTTGTCATTGAATTTTAGTCGCTCTTCTATGCAAATGAAACTTCACGAAAGAATATTTGTTCATATCTGCGACATATATGATTCGCCTGCTTTCTTTCTTAGCCATCCTCTAGCTGCCAACATGACATTAAGCCCAGCTACATAACTTTTTCAGGTACACGACTGACATAATTAGCTCTTGTGATCCTCATGATGACGACTGGTTGACTGTACACTTCTGAACAAACACGTGTTACTTGGGTTTCATTTCTGTTTTCAAATACCAAATAAAAACATATCGACGAAAGTGTCTGTAACTAGTGATACTGTATGCAGTTCTGATATGTTCGTTTAGATGCGCAAAACCTCACAGTCAAATAGGCTATACGTTTTACGACCATACGAACTCATACGCAACATTTATTGACCTACTTTTCCTCTTCCTATCCTCTAACGATAGCTACGTAATTATACTCACACAAGTAGACCTGCAGGGCCGTACACTGTATCTTTAATTCTCCAATCTGAAAGGAATTTTTGGAGCTGCTCTTAAAGGTCCTACAAGGTCGAGTCACTTAACTTTGACTGCTCGACACATTTGACGTCATCAGCGTTTAACCAGTGAAATGAGGCACGTGTTACGAGCAGGCGTGAAGGGTGAATGGGGTGAGATATGCGCACGCATTGCTCTCACGAGTAAAACACGCTTTTTACGATCAGCGGCTTTCAGACCGAAGGAGGCAGTAGTTCTTATGCGGAGTAGTTGGCGAACTGTAAGCGTTCTGCTGTGGTCAAAGTGTCGCGTGATTGGACCAATGGCGTGGCAACTGCAGACAGCCACGTGAACTTATGCCAGCGGCGAATGTTGGACACTAAGAGTGCCATTCAAAAACACATATTGACCACTAGCTTCATAAGGACAATATAATTTAATGTCTTAATTTCGTATTTAAATTTAATGAAAATTGTTTAAACTTGTCTTCCGGAAGGAAAATGTTGCGTTTTAAACGACCTGTAGGCTGACTCCGCGGTCCTACAAGCCTCAGACCTCTGTTCGCTGACTGCGGCTCCAGTGTGCAGACAGCTTGGCCTCAAGCCAGGTGGCACGGGAGTCAGTGATTGTTTCCTTGTTGGCCGGCTATTGGCTCAGAGTGCAGCTGGGTGCATCTCAAAAACTGTAATTTAAATGGAAACATAACAGAAATTTACCTGTGTCAGAAGTCTAGCTTCTCCTTAAATGAATACGTGTACATTTCTAGTCCCATCTTATTCCTTTAAATTAGTTTCAGAGATGCTAAAACATTTATTTGGAAAATCTTAACACAATTTTTCACACAAGTGAACTACTCGTGCCTACGTCCTTTGAGAAGTCAAGATTGCGACTCTTCTGGGATGCCAGTTCCTTGCACTGATACTCTCCTCTGAGTGAGTGTCTGAATAATATTTTAATTAGGAGCATGTAATAAATAATTGAAGGTGGCGTTTCAATTTCTATTTATTTAATGTTTATTCAATGGAGCTCACAAATGTGACCACACTATACAGAAAATAAAATGCTGTCATTGTAAAAAAAAGGTGGGAAGGATAAGGTTACTCTTAACAGCGAGGTTTTGAGAGCTGATAAGGGTGAAGTGAAGTTAGAATGCAGCAGGACTGGAATGCAAGGGCGGGGGAAACGGGAAATACCCGAGAAAACCCCCGACCAGTGGCATCGTCCAGCACGATTCCCACGTTCTGAACTACCGGGAACGACCCCACCGTGAATCGAGTCAGGTTTACATTGGCGAGTGGCGAGTACTCTAGCCACTTAGCCACCGCAGCTCCGCCAAAGAAAATAGAAAGGAAATCGTCACTTTCTTTTCTACAAAAATTACAAAAATGTGGTACTGCGAACAAACTATTAACAGTTACATGAATACATTTTTATAAAAATTAACCAAATGCCCACCTTAAGGCGTAACTTCAGCCATTCCATGAAAGAAAAACTTGCACAACATATACGGATAGAACCTTATCTGCAACGTGGTCTTACAAACAAGTTCCTGTTCAGCAAGGTGTGGTCATGAATAACGTCTCATAACAAACATTGTATTGTACTGTTAAAGGCTTGTTAACGTCACCCGGTTTTGCGCCTGAAGACTCATCAAGAGACGGCTTACAAACAAGTTTATGACTTCCTTTAACTATCACCCATGTCTTACATAGGATTCTGACCTAGAACCTCCTGCACCCTAGACCGGTGGCGCACCAACCGACAGCGCCACGGGAGGCCAGCTTCATTATAAACATCCAGCATCATTTGAATATCTCGTCGGCCTCTAAACGTACAAGGGAGCCGCTGTGATGTTGCGGCTAGAGCACCCCCCCCCCTTGCCCTTAAGGCGGACCGGGCTCGATTTCCAGCGGGGTAGCTCGTGGATTTTCGCACGTGGGAATCGTGCCGGACGATGCCACTGCTCAGTGGGTTTTCTCAAGGATATCCCACTACCCCTGCCTTTGCATTCCGGTGTTGCTCTATTTTCCCCTTGTTTTCACCTAATCTGTTCTTTAGACCTAGATGTTAAAAGCTGCCCAAACATTTCCATTCCACTCAACTCCATTCCACTCAAATACACTCCACTCAACTCCATTCCACTCAACTCCATTCCACTCAAATCCACTCCACTCAACTCCATTCCCCTCAACTCCATTCCACTCAACTCCATTCCACTCAAATCCATTCCACTCAACTCCACTCCACTCAACTCCATTTCACTCAAATCCACTCCACTCAACTCCATTACACTCAACTCCATTCCATTCAACTCCATTCCACTCAACTCCATTCCACTCAAATCCACTCCACTCAACTCCACTCCACTCAACTCCATTCCACTCAATTCCATTCAACTCAACTCCATTCCACTCAAATCCACTCCCCTCAACTCCATTACCTCAACTCCATTCCACTCAACTCCATTCCACTCAACTCCATTCCACTCAACTCCATTCCACTCAACTCCACTCCACTCAACTCAACTCCACTCAACTGTGGAAATGAACGCGCACGCAACCCATTCGAAAATACGTCGTACTTATGTTGTGAAAATGTACAGCGTGTTTTTTAAAGAATGTCACAGCGCTTAGGAGGTGATTTCTTATGAAAAATGAGATAGAAAATGTATGTACGGCTTATGATTTAAAGTGATTGTTAAGGAAGCTATGTGCCCCCGAAAATAGAAAGATAAAACGCTTTGAATTAAAAAAATATTAAAGGGGCTTTTTTTCTCGGAAACGCAGAGTGTTATAAAGTGTTACAACAATACGACCGTCCTTGTGCATTCGGGCATGGCGCATAATAATCTTTCTTGCATATTCACTTAATACTCAGGCGTGCAACATTTAATGCAATGTGACAATTGCAACCCCTAAGTATTTTATTGGCGATGGTAGATGTTATTTTTACTTTCATTTTCAGATTTGGCTTATGTTATTTCAGTGATAAACTGCCTGAATATGTTTTCTTTCATCTCCAGTAGTCATATTTTTGATTAAAAGTTTGGTTTGCCCATTATTGGGGGTGATAAATACCTTAAACATCACTTTAGGCTATAAACCGAACATATTTTGCACCTCATTCCTTCATGAGGAATCAACTCCCAAACATTGTAACATACTTGAAGAAAAACTGTATGTGTTGAAAAACTGGCGTTTTGCCCATCCGCTGTATACCGCCTTCAGTCGCCTAGCATCTGCACTTAACCAAACCAGTCATTACTGAGATGAGCTACAATCCCGGTCACTTTTCTTTTGTAAAGTAAGATATCAGAAATAAAGCCCATCTTTGCAATTAATTCTGACCCTCTGGGTGATGAAGCTTGTTTTAAAATTGAAGTATTTTAGAAGTTTTATTAACGACTAGCAGAACNGGAGGATACATAGTCATACACAGTAAATTTATTTGGGTACTGAAGTGCATTCCTGCCAAATTTTGTCCAGATTCATTGTATACAGAACAAATATACTAAGATACATACACACATTCACCCTTTGACCTTTATCCGATCCCTCAAACGGAAGGCCATGCTTTCACGAGACCGAGATCCGAAGTTCCCATAAATGGTTTGAGTGGGTTTGGAAATGTAGTTTGCCGGCCGGCACACTTACATCTAGTAACTGAGCTGTTGGCAGGCTGGAGCGTGCTGTATATGCTCGAGCTGGGCTCCGGGCAGGTATCCACAGCTGTTGGCGGGCAGGAGTGTGCTGTATATGATCGAGCTGGGCTCCGGGCAGGTATCCACAGCTGTTGGTGGGCTGGAGTGTGCTGTATATGCTCGAGCTGGGCTCCGGGCAGGTATCCACAGCTGTTGGCGGGCTGGAGTGTGCTGTATATGCTCGAGCTGGGCTCCGGGCAGGTATCTCCAGCTGTTGCCGACTGTTGCTACCTTACTAACTGTACCTGCATGTGTATCGGCGAGGTAGCGATAGTCTCCCGACTGGCGTGTTGCAGTGTCGTCAGAACATGTTGAAGTGTTGCCGACGAGTGTCTGGTTAAACTCGCACGTAGTATGTCGGTGGGTTCCAACAACCCGAGTCGCTGCTCGTCGTCAACCCTGCTCGCCATACAAGTACTTGTGGCTTTGCCAAGTCAAGGGTCTGGCATCTCTACTTATTTTCTCAGGTCACTTCTTCGTGTAACGTTTGCGAAGAGTAGTTGAATGCGGTTATATCACTTTGCTGGCGCCCCAAGTACCAGGACTGTGGCCAGCCTTGGTCAAGGCTAGGACTAATCAGTGCCATATACATACATCAGCCTCCCTAACGGCAAAATGGGTAATTAGTGCCTTAATCCTAAAAACCGGTAATGAGGCCTTCAGACAAATGTGTATTTTATATACGTATATAGATGAGCGAAATAGAAAAGCTATAAGGTCTTATTAAATGAGAATTATTTTACACATAGTGAGCCGACAGAAATGGCAAAAAAAATAGGGTTACTTTATGAAATGATGACATTGAGATTGCAAATATTTCTGCATCTTGTTGGTAGAATATTACTGCGAGTTCTTGAATTCGGCCACTGGAAGCTCTTCTGCTGTAGTAACCAGTACAAGGTAACTCAAACTCCGTAACAGCGAACAGAAATTGCCGCTGGATAATATCTCTATGTGATACATGTTTACAGTGTAGGCCCTAAATGCAGAACAAAGCTTGACTTTCTCAAAGCGAATTCGTATAGGAACATAAAAATATGATGAAAAATATTTAAATTGTCTGTTTCAGTAGTAAGAACATATAGCGGCGGGATGCATGGTAAGTCCAACCAAGTATTACTGTGTTTTCCATAAGAATTCAACGTGCCTTCGTTATTTTCATAGCACAGTACATTTCAAACTGTGCCCACGTAATACCAAACATGTGCAGTTCTACTAGAGAGAGGTTCGAATAAGGTCGTGCCTTTAGAATATTGTGATGTGAACACCTAGACTGATATAACCACTGCCTCAATATTCAGCTATGAAGAAACGTTCCATCTACCAGGAAGGGTGTACACTCACAAAGAAGTCAGTGCAGTCACTAGAAACCCAGAAAGGATAACACTACCAGTGAAATTGGTGAAATGTACAATTCATGAAACTTTCGCAATGTAACATTTCGTCCAAACTGGTATGTGTGCAAAAGTGCCCCCAGAACCACTGATATTGTCGTGCCGAGTTACACAATGCGATCGATGTTCAAGAGACGATAATACTTTAGAAATCAAGTTAAGTGCTGCATTTTTATTGCACGCGAGATGCTAGACCTGTCCTCGGAAAAGACTGGTTCCCGTATATTTTCTATGCAGCGGAAAAGAAATTCCCTTGTTGAAGCCTAGAAGCATACAGTACATATATTAGTTTGAAGGAGAGAATTATTTGTTTTTATGTCATATATGATTAATGTGACCGTAATTATTTACATCATTAAACTCACAAATAGTACCTGCTCAACATTATATTGGTCGGTGATTATGAATCTACCCTTTAAAAATCTTCAATTACAAATAATGATGTAGTATACTGTAATGTAGATCAATGGAAGATCTTCACCGTGACTGAATATCACATACGTATTCATTAGTTTTTATTCTCCTTTTGTTTAATCCACAATACCGAATTTTGTGTTAAAATCGGATTTTTTATTTTTTAATTTTTTTTTTTTTTTTTTTTTTTTTTTTTTTTTTTTTTTNTGATCTGTAATAAACCTGTAAAACTGGAAAGTCGTCAGCAAAATGTCTCCGTTGCATAGCTGGATAAAAGGGATGTTTTAAAATTAACATAATGTTTTAGTTATACTTATTAATATTTTCTGGAGTTTTGGAATTCAAGAACGTACTTAAAAATTGCGGAATTTAGAGAAAACCATTTAGCTAAATTTCAGGTTGCTTTCTTTATATATTTCAGACTGATAAAAAAACTTTCAATTTAAATAGGTATTAATAGTGTCTTCTTATTTTAATATATTTTCACTAATGTTAAAGAGTAACAAACTATGTGCCATTATATGTAAAATACTAAAATTAAGTTTAAGTAATTTTATGTGAACACAGAATTTTGTGAAGATGCACTTAACCCCGATTCTGAATACTCATGAATTGAATGAAAGTTACAAAAGGATGCCTAATAATATATGTTTAAAGTTTTATTGTACATACATCAATTTTTATAACTAACAGTTTTACAAAAAATTTAATTACATTGCGAATAGAATAAAAGCCTCCTTCCTAGTTTGAGTTTAAAAAACTTTTTTTTTTTTGCATTAGAATTTAATCACGTTTTGTAATGCCGACCGAACATAGTTCATTTCTTATTATCTAAATTTTAATTTTTCTTAGAAGTACTTTGTATCTAATTAATAACGAGAATATTATGTTATAAGTTTTTAATGAGCTGTCGTTTAGTGTATGCCCATCAATGTTCCTTTTTTGTTTTGTTTTGAACGCGTACCGGAGCGAATTTAAATAATTCCTCCATTTTACCTATTCCTTGGGCATTCCACTTACTAAATTTAGAAGCCTCAAATTATTTTAAACAGTTTCAAAATACGTTTAAATCGACGCCTGTAATAGCGTTTATCACTACTTAAAAGCAAGGTCAACATTTCACCAGGTTTTACCTTCGCATAATTGATGTGCATTTTCGGCCAACTGCCAAAGTCTGACATTAACCTTGACATATGGAAAAATTGTATATACATAACTTTATTCAAATAAGCCTGAAAAATATTTATGTGGGGGACAATATAATTTCACAACCAATTTTTATTGCCTTCAGTTTCGTAAATATATATCATTTCCTCGATTCAGAAACACCATATATTTGTCTTGCAATTATCGTGAAGTACAAATGTTCTCTTTACATTAACCACCCAGATTAAATAATGTGCCTTAACTCAACAAGTTCTAAAAATTCGTAAGCCTACTTTCACCTACAAAATACATTCAAACCGTTTTGCCGATGCGATCAATGGCACAGAGAACAGAGTTTTGAATTTTCCTAACTGCTTAAGGCGAGGCTTAAATACTCCTGGTGAACTGAGTTATTGACAAATCTTTACTCCATGTCATGTGTAAAACAAATCAGTTCAATTTCTTTTTTATCAAATTGATGTCAGTATTTTCACACACATTAAATATGTCCAAATAATTAAAATACTTCAAAACTTATTTAATTTAAATAGTTTTTCCGTTTTCATTGAGTAATACATTTTTTAAGGGCACGTTCTAAATAATAATAATATAGTAAATACAGGTATCAGTTCCAGTGCAGAGTTCCATAATTACTGTCTTTTCGTTGTCATTTATGTAGTACTTGTGACTTAGCAAAGAAATAACCCTTAAGGTCTAAACACGTAAGTTGTTAGTGTCAAGTAAACATGATAACCATTTTTTTTATGTTAATATTACAGCTCCGGTATCTTGAATTATAAATATAATATGGCAATCATACATATTAGGCATATTTGAGATTAGGTAATTTTCATAAACTACTTTTATACAATGGATATGTTACAAAATTTCAAACGTATCTGGATAAATTACTGCAACGATGCTCACGCTAATATAAAAACACAAGGAACGTAAAAAAATAAAAAATTAACATACAGATGTTTGGTATATGTATTACTAGCAAATGATAATTTACAATACGTCCAGTATTGAGATAAAATTATCAATATAAATTATAATTTAAACTGGCAAATTAATTTCTTGACCTTCTCCATTTTGGTAATGCTGAAATCGTCATTCCGAAGTTAAAATTTGGGTGATGTATATGCATTTCGATTAAAGTTTCTCTGAAGGAGTAAACAAAAAATTCTTAAAATAAATATTACACACATTTCACTATATCGCGAGAGAAAACTTTACTGAAAAATAAACACTTGTTCTTATTAACGAATAAGAACAGATTTCCCCAAACAGAAGTGAATTTACTTTATTTAATGTTTTATTTTGAAAATTAAAGATATACTTGGTCCATTTAAAAAAACTAATTACTTCTTGATTAACTTATATAATTTTGCTTAGTGATTTACATTCATCGTGCCGGTATATTAATTATTGCAGATTGAGGACTTAAAACATTCTGATTATATATATTTATATCACAGAGGCAAGGCTTTGTAACCGGCCCTCACGTTCGCTAGCTACAGATGACTTCACGATCGACAGCTCAAATGTGATGAATCCGGCGAAATGCCTACCTCTTAGGCAAGTTGAGCTATTTTACAACGACGCCTGGCATCTCAACGGAGCGTCTCTAGACCTCCGTTCTATGACAAAAGTTGTTCATCAATAATATACCTATCACCCCTAAAATTTTGTAGAAATGACCCTGTGACTATCTTTATATATTCCCACAAACGCACAGACGTGATGTTGGCCGTGTTACTCGCGGACACACTGTGCCGCAGTGGTGATGAATCATCCCTACCCGCCTGCTACCTCAGGTAGAACAGGTTGCCTAGCAACGTTGTTGGAGTGCAGGTGGAGGGAATGGTGACTGCTGACCTGGACAGACGTGACTGCTCCACCCTGATGGAGGAGTCAGCGACTGAGGGTGAGTGCATGAAACTTTCAACTCCCTTGATGCAACCCGAAGTGTGAAGAAGGTTCTAGGCCAGGGAACCTACCCTATAAGCGTATCCCCAGCCGGAGAATCGCGGATCTGTCGTAGCCATCTGGCTAAGTGCGGCGAATAATAAACGTACAACGGCTAACAGAGAGACATTTAAGAAGAGTACCGATGGCGAACGTGTGTGTGAGAGTCTGCGATGGACCAGTAGTGCAGCAGAAGGCGAGGTATCCGAGGAGTAAAGTGCGGCTGCTCTAGAACATTCAGGACAGGAAATACTGGTGATATGTGTACTGTAACAAAGTGGAACAGATCGGACGTGTGATATAAACAATATTGTTATTGCTGCCACTGCTATATATGAAATTATATTTACTGCCACTGCTATATATGAAATATACAGTATGTTTGTTTATTGTAATTCAAAATGTGGTGCAAAAATGTTTATAAAGACAGGTTTTATGTATTTCAATGGTTTAAATGGTGTGAGCTGACGGGAGATTGTGTTTATAGTAACCGCAATCAGTAAGATATATCCATTATTGTCGAAATATTAATTTGGGAATATTTTGTGGATTGTTTATAAATGAACTAGGAAATTAAGCTTAATGAATCTACTAATTCACATAGACTTTGAAAAAGTTTACCACGTATTTCAGAAATGGGTTGGAGGCATTTATTCAACAAACAGTTAATTAAGGTTAGCTGATAAAATAATATGTATATTTGTTAAGAGTAAGGCCATCCTTAGAGATCTTCGTAAGTCAAACAGTAAATGATAACTAGTAGAATGTTGGCAGATGTGATGCCCATCCTGCCCAGCTGCTAAACCACCCCTAGCGACCAGGGCAGCTACTGAAGGAGCTAGGGCAGGACAAGGTGAGGCTGTCACACATGTCTCTGGAGGGATGTCCCGAGGAGCCACGTGATGTCAGCGCAGTTGGTTTCTTCGTTGGTGCTATTACCGATGCAGAGAAGTGGAAATATGCAGCCTGGCTGCGCCTCACTCCATGCAGCGAGCCCTTGCTCAAGCACTGGAGGTGGAGTCTGCAAGAGAAGTGTAACTGCCCCGACATCCATTGCGGGCATTGACATTCAGCGAAAAGATGACGTCAGCAACAAGAAGGCAATGAAGCATTTTGAGACAACCATGTCGGACATTGCTTCCAGGTTCTGCACTACAAAGATTCGCCATCCCCCACTCAGATGGCCTGATTGTTATTCATGTGAACAGCTATGGCACCTGAGAGTTAACTGCCTTCTAGAGTATCAACAGCAACTGCAACTGGAAAGAGATAGCAAGGGCCAAGTGACAGTGCAGCATCATCCGAAAACTTGTCAACACCGATCGCGAGGACAAAGGTCGGTGACTTCTGGAAGGAAAGTCCCTATGTTCTTGCAGGTGCATTTGGTAAGAACAGGGATGCCTTTTTGGTGGAAGGGAGCCTGAATGATATTTATTTCCAGATGGTCGTTGACACAGGGGCTATCACGGTGGTAAGACTGGTTATCCTCGGGTGTTCCACACAGCGATCATTCGAAGACAGCACAGAACAGTGATATTTGACTACAGTAACCACCCCAGTTAGATATGAGAGAATGGTACTATTGAATCTTGGTTACCTCAACATATAACACAATATTTACATAGCATAAATAGAGGACGAATACTTTTGGAACTTGATGTGTTACATAAGCTGGAGCGCTGTAATAACCCGCCGAGTAGCACTCGCAATGTCTGCACCCGTGGAAGACGACCTCCCCTTAGAAGGTGACATCCGCCTGCAAGCTATACCTGTGGAAGATGCTTACTGGCAAGCATTACCCGGCGTAGAAACCAACCCAGAACACAGGTGCCCGGTGGAAGTAGGAAGTTTTTAATTCATATGTAAAAAAAATTTTACACTTGGTGTGTGGATGGGAACCTAAATTTTTATATATAAAAAAATTATACCGTAAAAAAAAATATTTTGCGATATTCAGGGTTTTTGCTCGTTGGACTCGTACACCACCAAGCAGATTGCCATCTCGTACAGTGACGAAGACGGGAAAACCAAAGTTTTCACTATTTAACAGCCGTGTCCATGGCAGCACCACGCAACAGGCGTAGCGCCTGCAGATGTACGAAACGCACGGACTAAGGTGTGACGAGGGGAATATTCCGTGCGAGGAAATTCCGGCAATGCAGGACTCAGCCATATTTCCCTATCACCCTGTGTATGTGTTTGGAAGACTCCAACAGTCGGTGATTCACAATGCATGCACCATCCTAATGAACTTTCTAGACCTTCAAAAGCATTGCCTCTGCCCGCTGTTTTGATCGCTCGTAGAGACGTATGATACAAGACTTGACGATTACAAAAATCAAAGATATTGCTTTACTCCTTGCAACGCCGCAGCCCTACATTGTGGAGTTATAAAAACCCGTGATACATTCTTTAAAAATACCATAACGAACCAATTGTACAATTTAAAAAAATATTACGTTTGTAATGCCCTCCAACACTCAGAGAATAAACGCATGTAAAAAAGTATCCCTTTGTATTATGCAGGATGATAATAATAATAATATTGTAGTGTGTGTGCATAACTAAATGTGTTTAAAACAATATATGCATTTTTATTGTATCTCGAATAATGACCTCACGTGAGTTTAAAAAAAACTCTGTAGGTACAGAATAAATATTTAGTATATCAGTTTTGTTATAATTTACAGAAAAAAATATTCAATGAGAATCTAGCTGTCACTATCATATAGTATACATATTTTACCTGTATGAACGTAATTATTTAAAAACTAAATTAAGGATTTGGGAAACATCATGTGTCGTGTGCAGATATGTCATGCTGCTTTCTATAAAGTAATCATAGCTCGAAAACCCCAAAAACGGAGTCAAAACCACTTCGCTACCCCTCGCGGTATGCGACACGCACAGTGAAGGATCCCATCAATTCCACCTCGCTACCCCTCACGGTATGCAACACGCACAGTGAAGGATCCCATCAATTCCACTTCGCTACCCCTCACGGTATGCGACACGCACAGTGAATGATCCCATCAATTCATCCTAACCCAGGTATAGCTGCTCATCATTAAAAACCTTTTACTCCCAAGTTTAAAATCAGTACATAAGGTAATTTAGGCAGCGGGAAACAGTGCCTATATCGATACTCCATGTGCGGCGATTTTTCTAGCACCCATTGTCAGCATATAAAACTCTTTATACTTATATATATAATGCACACATAATAANTCGCTACCCCTCACGGTATGCGACACGCACAGTGAATGATCCCATCAATTCATCCTAACCCAGGTATAGCTGCTCATCATTAAAAACCTTTTACTCCCAAGTTTAAAATCAGTACATAAGGTAATTTAGGCAGCGGGAAACAGTGCCTATATCGATACTCCACGTGCGGCGATTTTTCTAGCACCCATTGTCAGCATATAAAACTCTTTATACTTATATATATAATGCACACACAATAAGTTTTATTGGGAAAAATTAATATGCAGGGAGGTGACGCTAGCGTAAGTGTACACCCACCACAAGTACAAAATCATAAATCACAGTTACCTTCGGCAAACAAATTTCTGTATTTTCATACATTCGTGTGCGCTCGCTCCAATAAAAGATATATCTTATCAGTGGTAAAACTCCGTACCCTCCCCCTCAGAGTCCAAGCACATTGCTACATGACTTTAGCCGAATAAAAAGTGACATGCGAACATGTGTATCTAAATGTCTGCGACCTATAAACCATCAGGTGTCAATAGTATTCACTTTATTTTAATTACGCTAGCTAAAACACAGTTTTATTCACGGGATGATAGTCCACCAAGCAGATTTATACCACAATACGAATTCCAGTGAAGACACGCGCATACAGCTCTCATTCACCACCCTTCAACATCATCGAGACATACAAGGAAAGACTTCACAAGTGCGAAAAAATTAGAGCATATTGCAGCCAGTATATTGTGTAGACTATGCAATTTTAGAGTTATGTTAATCCCTTTCGTATAAGTATATGTCAAGTTTTATATTCCTATATGCATATTAAAAGGTGTTATAAAATATATACGCATATCATATTGTAATTTAAATATATATGCATATTGTATGGTAATATAAATATATAAGCATATTATATGTTAATATAAATATATATGCATGATATATGCTATTATAAAAATATGCTTATAAAACAGTTTAAATGTATGTTAGTGCGATTTTTTTTAAGCACGAAAACGTAACCCACCCTCACCCACCCTCACCAGAACAATTTTTCAGGGGAAACCATGTGTTTTGAGTTTATAGAGAGTTTAGCAGCTGAAATAGGTGAGGAATTTTAAGTTGGCAAAGAAGGTCAGGTGTTCCCAGAAAATCTGCTGGGCATCGCCAAGTCCATCACTGGCGATACTGTTGGAAATGGCATAAATCACGTTTCTCACATGCGCGGAAATACAGGTGCTACCCTTGCCGGGAATCGAACCTAGCTCGCCTTGATGGGAGGTGTGCACTCTGGTAGCTGTGCAACTTCTGTTGAGAGGATGGTGTGAAGTATTGAGCGTGTCCAGTCCTGTGTCGGTGCCAAATAATCATTAATTAAGGGTGCCTGATCTCCACTGCCACGTTTCGTGGTTCTCTGGGATGGAGATTATCGCAGTGTTCAGACAACTGTTTGTAAATATTTATGCATCGGGAATAGGGCTTGCATTTTTGCTGCCATCATTTTCATAGGTAAAAAAATTACTTTATCTCTGGTGAAGGACTGAGTTCCAATGTTGAGAACTTTTACTTGTGTAAGCGTTTTTACCCTAGGGCGTAAGGCATTATTAAAAATAATAAAGATATGCCTGAACGTAATCGACATGGTTAAAAACCGATTTGATTCTTATTTACAATCAAATATTCTAGCTCTGAACGAGATCTCTGTTATACCCGACAGTCAGGTGTTCATATTAGATTGTTTTACATAAATTTCCAAAGTGATGTTTTTCCAACGTGCTTGGAATCGACGGCAGCAGTATTTTAAAAATTATTTCCCTAGTCGATACATATCATGGTTCATCGGAGGCTATTTTTGCATGGCATGCTCCCCCGTCAATGCCCCTGCTAATCACAATCGAAGCGACGCTGCTCACTGTGTGATGTCAGAATATTCCGTAAATAAAATATGTTATAGTGAGTCATCTCTGAGAGATTATTCCTAAGTTTCTTCAGCATATATGAGATTTTGTTTCGGCTCGAAGAGTTGCGAAAAAGAGAAGGGCCATGCATACGATAATGAAGACAGTGGCGATTTTTTCGACGTCCTCACACATCCCCTCAGTAGAGGGATTATGGGGACCGTGGAACATCGGGACCTGGGACAGGAGCATCGGAACTGATCGTGCGCTGTCATTCCTGTCAGTTGGCGGCCATCTTTGATACATGTGACCTTGACTCCGACCTTTGACTTTGAAATATCAGAAATCCAAAATATCGAAAATTCCAAAATGTTTATAAAAAATTATGTTAAAAATACCAAAAATAATTTTTAATCATTTAAAAATTATTAAAAATTGATTAAAAAACTTAAATTTCCAGACCTCCCCCACACCTACTCCAACCATACTAGTTCCAACATCTTGGTAGGTGCAGTCCACCATATTTTTAGGCGTTACAGCCACTGTCCACAATCTTGGTTTTTTTTCGTTTGTCATTTGTTTGCACATAACTGGAGTTTGCCTCTCCCCTTAGTTCGATCGCCATCTTGGTTTTTGGTTTGTCATTTGTTTTGCATTGCTGGTGCTGTCCCCAGTACCGCACCCAGCAGACGACTGACCACCTCCACTCACCCTTGCAATGTATTTAATTGATCAATTGATCCACCCATAATTATATTGGGGTAATTGCCTAACCCTTTCCAATAAATTTAATTGCTCCACCAATTTTTCTCATTGCCTAATTATTCACGTGTTTTCGGAAACTTTCTTCCGACCAAATAGTCAGATCTCCTCCGCCCCCTTCCAATATATCTAGTTGCTCTGTCAGTGTTTCTCATTGGCTTATTACTCGGGTGTTTTCGGTAACCTTCGTTCCGACGAATCGGTAGCCTACTTTAATCGTGAAGCCAGACTATTTTTTCCCCTTAAAAACTCTTTATAAGACGCACCCCGAGCCCCCTCGGGGAAGAAGTAATTTTTCTCGCTCTTAGAAATGTACGCGTGTTGTCTGAGTGGCCATAAAACCCTTCCGGCCATTTTCGCATATGGAAGTGTGCGCTCGCTTAGTACCGGAGAAACGGGACGAGTCACCATACCTGCCAAAAGAATTTCTCCTAATCTACGCCTTACAACATTTGGACCATATTCAAGTATTTGCAGGCTACCTGCAGCAGGAGGAAGACATACGGGACTGCCTCCCGTGCAAGTAGTGTCTCGAGGGCTGCACCACCTCGGTTCCCCAACAAGCTGCATTGAAGGGGTTGGTGCAAGGCTCACCGAGCAGCCCTCCCGACGTCTGCGCCTATGGAAGGCGACGTCACCTTCGAAGGCTCCCTCCCCATAGAAGACTCCCTCCGCGCAGAATACGACGTATGCATGCAAGTTATATACTCGCAAGTTGCACCCGTGGAAGATTCTTCTCTTCAAGAAATTGACTCGCAAGCAAAACCCGGCGAGGAAAACAACCCAGAACACAGGTGCCCGATGTGAATGAAATTCGATAAAGTTCTATACGACTTTGTAAAAAATTGGCGGAACTCAATGTGTGCATGGGAACTTAAAAATTTTTTATAAAACAAGAATCGTTTGAAATGTTTTGCAACATCCAAGGTTTTCCCTCTTTGGACTCGTACACCATCAAGCAGATTGCCATCTCATACAGGAGCAAAGACAAAAAAGCCAAAGTTTTCATTTTTTTACTGCATTGTCCATGGAAGCACCTTGACCTCACCACACAACAGACGTATGGCATACAGACGTTCGAAACGCACGGACTAAGGTGGGAATAGGGAAATATTCCGTACGAGGAAATTCCGACAATGACGCACTCTGCCATAATTCCCTATTGCTCTGTGTATGCGTTTGGAAGACGCCAAGAGTCGGCGCTTCGCAATGCTTGCCCCATCAGGACGAACTTTGTAGGCCTTCACAAGCATTGCCGCTGCCCGCCGTTTCGACAGCTCCTCAATACTTATGCCATAATACTACACGAGTGCAAAAATAAAAGATATTTCTGTGATACGTGCAACTCCGCCGTAAAAATATTTGATGGCAAGTGAATTTAGGGCTACTGACTTTAGTGCTAGTGACTTGAGGACTAATGACAATAGTGCTAGTGAATTTAAAGCTAGTGTCTTTAGGTTTACTGCCAGGTGTGAGGAAGCACACGGTTCTAGTCTTTCCTGCAGTATTATCGTCGGGCTGCGTGTACCTATGGGACTTGAAGCGGTGGGCCTCTGTTGTTGTAGCTGGAAAGTCTCTAGCAAGGTTCAGTGCATGCCTCTCGAGCACTTGTGTATGCATACAACGCGTTTATTTTAAGGTTTGAAGAGGAGCTTTGAAATTAACTATGCAGACGTGCTCTGAAATGGTGTTTCTAATGTGAGCGGTGTCGTGAGAGTAATCGAAGGTCATAGTCTGAAGTACAGTCGTAGTTCTTCAGCACATTCCTCTCAAGTTCAATAGTTTCGTAGAAACACTTGGATATCAAACACTCAGCAGCGCAGTTCTACCAGCAGAGTGGAGTGTTTAAGTACTGCACATGTTTCTGCGAGAAAAAAAACAGCTCGGTTCCCCAAAAAAAGAATAAAGAAAATGTAATCTATGTGAACAAACTGTTATTGTTGGAAATAAAAGAGCAGTACTTTGCTTAAGCCACTGCCTATAGTTCTGAGAGACTAAGTAGGAAATTAACGAAAAAGGATGACCTGAAACTCGATCAAGTAGCAGTCTGCGAAAGTCATTATGTGTTGTCTCATTTCTTCTTTCAGATGCAGAGGAAAATATGCTAATTAGTTATACTGGAAAATTATTGTTTTTATTAAAGCACCTTGCCGCATAACATGCACATTGTGCAACCAAATTGCTGAAACCATAACATAAATATTTCTAACAACGTACTGTGCCATCAGTCAACCCTATAAATGACACATCAAAAAGGTAAACAAGATTTATTAGATCCTATGAGCCTATTGTTTAATTCGATATCCAGGCAGTACTCAAATTAATAATTTATTATTTAGCAATTTGAAAAGTGGTAAGTTTCAGTTTTATTACTGTCGATAGTTTTCAGTTCAGCATTCATAACAAAACATAGAAATATGAATTAAACAGAACGTTTAATGCTTAACAATATACGTATTTTTTAAAATACAATTCCCGAAATAACGGGATGTTACTTTAAATAAAATTATCATTGAAGCACTAATACTTCAAAGGAGTGAAAGTACGAGTATAACTGTAAAATTTAAACGAAACTCCACTAGTTCTGGATGCTTAATATTATTACTATGATCATAAAACAAAATTGTTTGCTTCAAAATATCTTTGATAACAGTAAATAGGTTATGTGATTATTTTGTGTTTATATCTGTCAATTATAACATGACCTTAACCTCCTGAAACTTAATTATTTAGCTTAACAGTTGAATTTACATCAGGTTTACATAAATTGTCACATAAGATCGAAAACGCGACCTTTCTTTTGTAAATTGACACATTTCGTTTGGTCTTCCAGTCTCATCGATATGTAGTGTCTCGACGTATATTGATCGAATAAATCGATTATTTGAGTCACCCAGCTGCAAAACTTCGTATGTACAAGATAGCAAAATGCTTAGGAAATTTCAAAAACGTGTACTACTTTATGATTTAGTTTTAAAATGCTGGTGTTTTTGTGGTAGCTCTATCAGATGGCCAGAAAAATTTCATGAAAATGTAAAAAATATTGTGCTGTCTTAACGAAGTTATTGCAAAAGTAAGATGACACTTACCAAGTCTTGCATCTCATATTAGTTATAAACGAATTTTACATATGTTATATTATAATAAGAAATTTACTTGTGTAGTTCCAGAAATGTATGCAACAAGAAACAACAAAACTAACACATACTGTACTAGTTCTTAAAGAATAATGTATCCTAGGATGTATAATATATTTTAATGAAAAGTATTTCAAATTTGACCAGAAATATAAGGAAACCATTAACCATTACTATTAAATGCAGAGTGAAACATCAGCTGTTATAACTAGTGTCAAAGAGACATAACTTTCCAGTCCACAATCTGTCATCTAATATAATCACCTACGTACAAAATACATACACAAACGATAATCTGAATTTTTAAAATATCTAAAACACTGTTTACTCATTAAAAACAACCCAATATAATAAAAACGTTAGTTCTATGTAAATATATATCAGGAACAAGAAACATACCTGCAATATATCCGTGATATGTCAAGTTATGCATCTGTTTCAATTTGTATTTACGAAGTTCCGCTACTGTAAGGATTCTGCAGGGTTTTTTTTTTTTTTTTGCTGTAGGTGAAACCAGTTTTACAACACTGTGAAAGGGATGGATGAAAACGTGATTTTGCTTCTGTAATGGTAATTAATACACACAGTTCTGCTTCTGTACTGAAATTTTGATGTCAATTTAAAATACACTGGAGCTAGAGAGCCAAAAAAACTGGTACAGTCGTGCGCATGCAAATAACAGAGGTATGGAACCAATGAGAGTAACGCGATGCGGTCGGCAGCGCCTATATAAGACAACAAGCGTCTGGCAAAGCTGCTAGATCGGTTACTGCTGCTAAAATGGCAGGTAATCAAGATTTAGGTGAGTTTGAACGTGGTGTTATAGTCAGCTCACGAGAGATGGGACATGGCATCTCCGAGGTAGCGATAAAATTGGGATTTTCACGTACGAACATTTCACGAGTGTACCGTGAATATCGGGAATCCGGTAAAACGTCAAATCTTCGACATCGCTGCGGCCGGAAAAAGATCGTGAACGAACGGGAAAAACGACAACTCACGAGAATCATTAAACGTGACGGACGTGCAACCCTTTCTCAAATTGGCGCAGATTTCAATGCCTCCTGCTTACCTTCAGACATTAGTCGAGTCCATGCCACGTCGTCTTGCGGCACTTCTGCGTGCTCGCGGGGGGCTCTACACGATATTAGGCAGGTGTACCAGTTTTGATGGCTCTTCAGTGTAGGATAGACGGGTTTTTAAGCCTGTTTTATTACACTTACCCATGCAAAACCTCGCAAAACATGCTACTCAGAACCCACATTCCTTCGAAACAAAGCCAACTGAACAGTCGCGACAAATATCACAGAACAGTCATGAAAAAGACTTTCATATGTCAGAGCTATCGTACGACCGAAATACATCATTTAGAATATCGCATTGCAGAACCAAGTATTTTATAAACATTGCGCGACCGAAACGCACACTCTAAAACGATCCCACAGCAGAATCGCAGATATCAGAACTGCGGTACGGCGAGTTATTACTTAATACTACAGAGGTGTAATATATGCTTATAACGCAAACAGCAGCCGCAAAACGCCAGGAAAATGGCGTCACTGATCAGGAACGTGTTGGCACGCAGTTCGCTAATCAGCGCGTGCTGACCTACTGGCCAGCCAGAGCTCAGAAAATACGGAACGTTTTGAAACATGCAGAAGTCAATCCCATACCCTCGCGCATCAATCAGAGGATGGGTTCTCCCATCTCTAAGGAACCGCTTAGCCGTCTCGTCTTTGTGTACTTGCGTACTATGTGGTATGGCCAAAACACGCAATTTAGAACCACGTACGTTAGAAATTCACACGATAGAAACTCACATCTGAGAACGAACATACAGTCGAACCACAGGTGTTAGAACGATCACACAATAGAAATACATTCTTAACAATTATCATAAAATAAAATTCTACATCTACAAACTGTCGTACACTTGAACCACATATAACACAATGCTGGTGTTACTGAGAACCCTTCATCTCGTAAGGGTATTGTTTCATGTGGTTCCAGTGCGTGTGTTTCTAAGTTCTGGCATCCCCGAACGTGCTAGAGCAGTAGACTGAAGGTGAGACATTGACTCGTCTGTAGCCAATGCAACTGTCAATGCCACATGGTTAAAAGTGAGAAACTGGTTTACGTTTGAATTTCTAACAATCCCATCGATTTATATGAAAGAAATACTAATCATGTACCTTTTATGTATTCTAATTGTATCAAAACTACATTGATAGTAAGTGTACATAGATCTCAAAGCACTTACTTATGTAAACAGATTTCTAAGCTCAAATATTATCCGCGTTGTTTGTAATGGTCAGAAAGGCAGTCCAGTGTTTGAACACGGAGGGTTGTAAGCGTGCAGTTGGTATGAGCACGCCGCCGCATTTCCCTACTACGACTGGTTCACTGCAGAGACCAGCGTGACGTAACACACTTCCTGGTGCAGTTACCGCCTCAGTTTGCCGTTCCAGGGTGGCAATTTGCGCCTCAAGGCCGGGTCCTAGTCATGCATGAGAATATCATCACACGGCGCATGCAACTAAGTACTGTACTGTCCGTCCGTGCTGTCGCTGCGCCACAAGGGAGTCATTTAGTGTCCGCGGCCTTGAGTGACTTCAGACACGTCACACCGCAACGTCATCGACGGCAATAACAAGCGAACTTATCAAAAAATATAACCTGCTAAAAAATATTTCACCCAAGACCAAGGTTAAGCGCGGTGAAGATGACTGCGGCGTGCGTATGATAACATTTCCCAAAAAAGAAGACGTAAAAACGGATTTCAAAACAGCTGTCGCACATGTAGTCAGTTGAGATGGGTATTATAGATTTTTATCAAAAAAGCAACATGTATTTTTAAGTCCATTACCACTCTCTGAAACTACTAAAGGATCGTTTTATATATTACGCAGTAAATTTCACAATCTTTATTTTGTTACCAAGCACCACTTTTTTCATATTGTTGTTAAAATACTACGTATTTTTTCCGACAGTCTGCCCGTCACTGTACCAATGCATCTGCATGACACAACATGGAACAGTATATAAATCCCAGCACGGCCAAATCTCTTTCAGGACTACCAGGTGCTCAGGTGACAAGAAGAATGGTTCTTCAGCCCAAATGGCGCGCATGCAAGGCGCTCACATGGGCGGTTTACGTCATTAAACCACCAGACAGCCGCTGAAGTGCTTTCTATTAATTTTTTTTTAGATGAGGCCCTTTGTTGTAGTAAGGTAAGTAGATAGATTTGGTCTATCGGAGGGATAAGGGCTGAGGGCTGCGGATATTCGGATCCGCCGCAATTTTGGGATTTCCGGTTTTTCACTCAAAATGTTCTGTTTTACCCCAAAAGTCACTTCAGAAATGAATTATTTTACACAAAAGTACATAAATTTCCCTACAAATTTCTTACATTTCCAAAAAAATTGTGAAAAAGTGCTTTCTCTTTCAATGTGGCTGACTGGAAACCCCGAAAACCAATTTTCGAGCCATTTGAAAGATTTAAGGGGCTTTTTCAATACCTGTAGGCCACCACCACATCACTTCACACTTGCCAAGCTCACTTTACCTTCTTCCCAAAGCCCAATAATAAATATCAAGAAAATCACAAAAATTAAAAAATGATTTACAATTAAATAATATAAATAAAAATTTTTTAAAGACGTACATGTTGGAGGTACGGGGTTCAATGACACGTGGATCAACTAAGTTCCCGACACCACCGGCCGTCGCCAGGTCGACCAGTGTCCGTCTCGTCAGCAATTTTGGATACAGGTGACCTTGACCTTGACCCGTCACCTTGACCTTGAACCCATGCCCAAAACCTTGAATGACCGTAAACCTATAAATCCCCCAAAAATAAAAATAAAACTATAAAATGTATAAATAATACCGATAATTTCAAAAAGTTTATAAAACAATATTTAAAATTTATTTTTAAAAATTTACATTTATGTACGTTCCCACAGCTCCATGGCCTGTATACTACTCGGTCTTGGAGGCTCGCTTATCGAGGGTAGAACAGTGGCAGCCATATTGTTTTAATAGTCATATGGTATGTCAAAAGCGAATATCTGTATTTATTAACCTATTTAAAAAATTAATTTGTAATAAAAAAATTATTTGATTTTATTTTATTTCTGCTGGAATTATAAATAGAGCATTTCGGAGACGTGCAAAAAACTCAGAATTATTATTTGAATATATGTATATGTGACAAATTAAATGCCTTCTTACGAGTAGCAACCGCCCACCTCAGTCATGTTAATCATGGTATGGATCAGCATCTGCCATCACTTTGATATGTATTCTTAACGTTATTGAAATACCAATAATGCTAGACCCTTAAGATTTGGAATGTACGAGGGCGATGAACAGTTTTATCTCCTGTGCACTTCTTAAACATCAATCCATCAATCTTTTGCAATCTTTCCATAAATCTGCACCACAATAAGCGCCACACACACAAATCGACACCATTCCACACACGAATCCACAACATTCCACACACCAATCCAAACACCAATCCACACACCAACCCACACACCAATCCACACACCAATCCACACACCAATCCACACACCAATCCACACAACAATCCACACACCAACGCAAACACCAATCAACACCAATCCACACCAATCCACGTCATCCCACGTGCCATTCCACACACCTATCCACACACGAATCCACAATAATCCACTCACACCAGAAATTGCACCACATACACCACAATCAGCACCATAGTCAGCACTACATGCACTATAAGCACCAAAAACAGCACCACACACACCA
>NQII01000805.1:167265-214265 GCA_002778355.1 Clitarchus hookeri
ACCAATTCACACAACAATCCACACAACATTCAACACACCAACCCACACACCAATCCACACAACAATCCACACACCAATCCACACACCAATCCACACAACAATCCACACAACAATCCACACACCAATACACACACTAATCCACGCACCAATCCACACAACAACCCACACACCAATCCACACACCAATCCACACACTAATCCACACACTAATCCACAATAATGCACACACCACAATCAGCACCACACGCACCAAAATCAGCACCACAATCAGCACCACAATCAGCACTACGCACACCACAATCAGCTCCACATGCACCACAATCATCGCCACACGCACCACAATCTGCACTGCAATCAACACCACAATCAGGTATCTACACACACATAATTTTTTCGTCTGATTATGTATACTCAATTATCTGTGTGTTTTTTACTGGGGCGAACGAGCATATGTGTTTTCTCAGAGAACTCTCAAATATTTTTTACATATAAGTTTATTTTGGAAGGCCTTTTGTGTGTGGGCACAAGTTTAGCTCTATATTGTAAGGAGAACCACATTTATATTAAAAACATTACAGTAGGCTTTCTGACGCCATTTCGAAGCGCTCTTTCGTCGAACCATGTAGAGGAATAGTGTACGATGCTTCTAATATATATTGTCAAAATACAAATTTTGGTTGAATTTGGTTAAATCGTTTAATATTTGTGGCAAACTTACCTAATTTATATATGAAGCCACCATTTTGAATATCGTTATCTGACCAACTCTAATCATGAATCTTTACCTGGCCTTCCGTAACATTTGTGGTGTTCACAATTTGGTGAGAATTAGGTGAACAGTTTCGGAAATATGGCAAAATGTTAGATTTTTTTAACTGGCACCATTTTGAAAATAAGTTAGAAAAATTGTATCTATGTGTGCATAATTGATGCTTCTAATGAATACCGTTAATGTTCAAAATTTAGATGAGTTTTGTTAAAAAAATTACGCACCTCAAAGATTTCAGTTATCATACCATAATGTAGCAATACTTGCGTGTAACATTAGGTGGGAATCGCTTGGTTTGTCCTCGATATATGGCATCAACACTCCATAATATTCATGTGACGATCTTCATAAATTGAGGACAAAAGTTATGTATTAGCACATTCGATGAGTCAATACTGCCAGTGTACAAAGTTAAGTTTAAATATATTGCCTAGTTTCGTAGAAGTAGCGCACAATAATTAAATTATTTTAAAGCAGCCATTCTGAAAAAGAGTGTCATATTTAATAAATACATATACAAATATGAACTACTGCGGTATAACTTTTTCGCCAAATTTGGTAAGAATGTGTCAAGCACTCCTTGAGAAAAGATAGAAAAACTTTATTTATTAATTTGGTGCTACGTTAAAAAATGGAGGACTAAAGATGCTCCGTGTAAATATTTTTAACAGTTCTAATAATAAATTACTGTCGGCATACAAAGTTACGTCAGAATAGATTACATGGTTTCGACGATATAGAATTCTAAGGTAAAATGGCTAAATGGCCGCCACTTTGAGAATAAGTGGCTGACATGCTTTAAATATACCACTTAACATCACCTTTCTCAGTACTACTTGTTTGCCAAATTTGATTGGAATTGGTAAATTTTTACTATGATATGATATGAAAATTGTATTTATTCTCAGGGAAATATATTACAAACTGGCCGACGAAATATAGTCCATGTAGACACAGTTGATAGTTGTAATATCTACTGCCAATATACAAAGATTCGTTGGAAATTGTATCATGGTTTTAAAGATACAGCATTTAAAAATAAAACAGCTATATTTCCCCCATTTTGGAAATAAAAGTCTGACACTTAAAACATGAACCTTTGCATCATCTTCCGCAGTACTTTTTGTTTGCCCAATTTGACAGAAATAGCTCAATTGTTTTCCGAGGTATGACATAAAAAGTTATTTTTTCAAGTGGCGCTATCTTACAAAACTGCGGCTAACAGAGGCTTTGTGCAGCTACAATTTATATGTATAATATCGACTGTCAGCATACAAAGATAAGTTGGAATAGATTACATGATTTCGACGATATACCATTTTAAGCTGAAATGGCTGTAATGCCACCATTTTGAAAACAGGTGTATGACCAACTTAAAACATACCATTTAACATCATCAGCGTCAGTAATGCTTGTTTTCCTAATTCGGTAGGAATCGGTAAATTGGTTACCGAAATATGACATAAAAACATAAATTATTCCTATGGTGCTACCTTACAAAATGGTTGACAACAGTGGTTATGTATTAGTATACATGATTCTTATCATTGATACTTAAAGCGGATACAAAATTTGGTCGAAATCGATTCAATGTTATGTTATGTATATCAAATGAACTTAAAAATTCTTATTGCCGCCATTTTTGAAATAAGTACTCAAACAAGTTTAATCACTTACGTTTACTTGGCCTACAATAGTTTTACTTATATGCCAAATTTGGATAGAATTAATGTAAGTTTTCGGGATATAATGTAAAATGTTTATGTTTCAATCAGCGCTACCGTCCAAAAGGAGGACCAACCTCAATGTCCATCTCAAAATGTAATGTTTCATCAATTCTCAGCCAGCATACAAAATATGGTTTAAATCGATTGAATGGTTTTCAAGATATGACATTACCTAAATTTTTTTAATGGCCGACATTTTGAAAGTTAGTATTTGGTGTGGTTGAAAACTATAGAATTCAGGTGTACTTAATAAGATTTATATGTGTATCGAGTTTGGTGAAGTTCTGTCGACAAGTTCAAAAGTTAAAATAGGGGCACACACACGCACAGACACAGACACTCATATACATACACACACAGCCATATACATACACACAGCCATATACATAAACAGAGCCATATACATAAACAGAGCCATATACATACAAACACAGCCATATACATACACACACAGCCATATACATACACACGCAGCCATATACATTCGCACACAGTCATATACATACACACACAGTCATAAACATACACACAGCCATATACATACACACACAGCCATATACATACACACAGCCATATGCATACACACACACCCGTATACGTACACACACAGCCATATACATACGCACACAGTCATATACATACACACCGTCATATACATACACACACAGCCACATACATACACACACAGCCATATACATACACACACAGCCATGTACATACACACACAGTCATATACATACACACACAGCCGTATACATACACACAGTCAAATACTTATACACACAGCCGTATACATACACACACAGCCGTATACATACACACACGGCCATATCCATACACACACAGCCATATACATACACACACAGCAATATACATACACACAGCCATATACATACACACACAGCCGTATATATACATACACACACAGCCATATACATACACACACAGCCATATACATACACACAGCCATATACATAAACAGAGCCATATACATACACACAGCCATATACTTACACACAGCCATATACATAAACACACTGCCGTATACATACACACACAGCCATATACATACGCACACAGTCATATACATACACACACAGTCATATACATACACACAGTCATATACATACAGACACAGCCATATACATACGCACAGCCATATACATACACACACAGCCGTATACATACATACACACACAGCCGTATATATATCTACACACACACAAGTCATATACATACACACACAGCCATATACATACACACAGCCATATACATACACACAGCCATATACATATACACAGCCATATACATACGCACACAGTCATATACATACAGACACAGCCATATACATACGCACACAGTCAAATACATACACACACAGCCGTATACATACACACAGTCAAATATTTACACACACAGCCGTATACATACACACACAGCCATATACATACGCACACAGTCATATACATACACACTCAGCCATATACATACACACAGCCATATACATACACACACAGCCGTATACATATACACACAGCCATATACATACGCACAGTCATATAAATACACACACAGCCGTATACACACACACAGCCATATACATACGCACACAGTCATATACATACACACACAGCCATATACGTACCCACACAGTCGTATATATACACACACAGCCGTATACATGCACACACCGCCATATACATACACACACAGCCATATACATACACACAGCCATATACATACGCACACAGCCATATACATACACACACAGTCATATACATACACACACAGCCATATACATACACACACAGCCATATACATACACATACAGCCGTATACATACATACACAGCCGTATACATACACACAAAGCCATATACATACACACACAGCCGTATACATACACGCACAGCCATATACATACGCACACAGTCATATACATACACACACATCCATTTACATACGCACACAGTCATATACATACACACTCCGCCGTATACATACACACACAGCCATATACATACACACAACCATATACATACACACACAGCGATATATATACAAACACAGACAGGAAAGTGATTTCATAAGTTTTTCTTTCCTTCGGAAAGTAGGTTAAAAATACGTCGTTGAAGTAATGACAAAGACTGGGTTGTTTCTCAGAGTGGTAGTTCTATATATCGTAAGTCCAATCATAAAATAAATTACTATTATTTGCGCTTTTGAATTACTTTTGTATCCGTCTAAACAACACGATACAAATATACCAATGACCTATGAAAATGGTGAAACTGTCCTATTTTTGCGAAAAGGGCTAATGACTAGGTGAACATTATCCAAAGAGCTTATCTGAGGTCCACATCTAGGCCTAGAACGATATTCTCCTTATATCATATCTGCACACATTTATAAAATAAGTTAACTAGTTTTAACTGAACCGTCACGTATGGAAATGTGTTCTCACAAAGATCAATTAAAAAAAACATAGTATAATAAAATCAAGCATTCGTCTAAATCGTTTACAAAAGTGAAGGTTTTCTATACTTGCACTTATTTTAAATAGGAGAAAAGAAGAAGAAGCAAATTTGTATGAAATTACAGCTATTGCTGAGTGGAAGTTGTTTATGCAAGAAGGAATTTTAGTCACGTTTCAAAGATGAATTTTGTATCGCCATTTACATTGACACTTTGTAGACCTACACAATCCGTGATGTATGCAACAAGTGATAAAATGTATTCGTAAAACTTGAAATTCGAAAGTTTAGAATCATTTACTTCGAATAAGGTAAGATGACCTGTAAGAACAATTTATTGTGTGTGTAGTGCTGTAGTGAACTTGTGTTGAAGTCGGCTGGTATTTTCGTACCTGCAGTCTTGTAACAGGCTTGGAGAGGGAACCGGCGGAACCTGTTCTTCGCTACTGAAAATACCTGTTACCGATACTTGCTCGTACCACAGACAAAAGGTGAAGCAAAGTGATTTTCGTCCCGTGCGCATTTCCATGATATTTTCTCAAGTGTTTTCTCACGGAACTGTCCAAATTAGGTTGCCTCCACTTATGTAAATTTACTGTCTAAATTAATGCGTGTTTTAAAATGTTCTTACGTTTCTTCTTGCTATATCTTACAACGCTTAGCAGATATTAAAATTACACACACCAGTACACATATGTATGTGTATGTTTATGTATAACATAACGGTACGTCAGTCCGAGGTTAAAACAATGGTGTGGGTTTTTCGTTTAATTTTGTTTTTCATTTTAATTGATACTTTATTTTGATAAACTAAATACTGAGTGTATCTTGAATAAACACAACTCATAAATAGTTGTGCGCCACCAGTAATTGGTTGAACATGAAGGATATTCGCTGATGGGACAGTTGGTGCTTTACGAAAAGACACTCAGACACTGGCGTGGTAGTGTATATTTTCTTGGGGCGTGGGTAACCTCGCATTTCATAAATCCCAGTAGTGCAAAGCGTTTTTGAGATGTGTAATTTGTTTCTATCATAACTTGATCAGGAAACATATAAATACATTAACATATATATATGCATGTTACAGTAAAAGTAAAACTGGGAATAGGGGCCGCTACGCGGTGCGTGATGATATAGGGAATGTGTAGTCTGCTAAACCAGCGAAAGGAGATATGGGAATAAACATGTGGGTGACCCATTATGTGTTTTGAGACAATCTTGTGAGGCGCAAACTAATATGTTAACACCTGTCCGTCTATGGAGTATTCCTGCACGGTGTTGCCTGCCAATACACGCAATACAAGTAATACAAGTAGCCAATAATGACATCACACGTTCCATTTCTCAGAATATACCGTGATGCAGCCCCATTTCGCAGTTCCATAATTGCACGCTTTTACTGTAACATGCTCTATACGCATACATGTGAGCTAAACTTGCACGAGACTACGTAGTATTGACTATATGTCCATCCACTGATAGTTGTTGATCCTAATGATCAGAATTCCGTTGATTTCATAATTCGTTTGTTAACATGGTACATCATTTCTGCTGCAGTACGCCATGAAATTTTGCTACGACTTAAATTGCTACAATTGCATAGTTAATTATAGTGCTAAATAATGTGACAATAATATAATTCGGGAAGGGTGCAAATGCTATGCTGTACTCCGCCCACAATATTATGGAGGTACAGTGTACTCCTGTCGGAAGCGGGGTGTTGGTTATAGCGCAGCTGCATGCACTCACAATCTCATGTTCTTTTTGATACTTGCAGCATGCGGAACAAAAACAAATTACCGAGTTTACGTACAGGAAGCATATGATAGTTTGTACAATGCCTAAGCACCACTCTACGTCGACTTGCAAAGTCTTAAACACTGATTATTATTTATATTAATTGTTTGTTGCCTACTTTCCGAAGGAAGGAAAGGCTTATGAGATCACTTTACTGTCTGTGTATTTGTGTGTGTGTGTATGGGTGTGTCCCTTCACGTGTGTGTGTGTCCCCATTTCAATTTTTAACGCTTCAACCGAATTTCACCAAGCTTGGTAAAAGTATAATACTTAAAAAGGACACATGACCCTTATAGTTTTTGACCACGTCTATCATATACTTTGAAAATGGCGGTCATTAAATAAATTGGGTGATATGTAATATCTCGGGAACCATTCAACCGATTTTAAATACATTTTGTAATCCAGCAGAACGTTGTATAGGAATTAAATTGTGAGATGGATACTATTGTTGCTTCATAATTTTGGAAAATAGCACCAATTTAAAAAATATATATTTTAGATTCTATCTCAAAATTATTCAACCAATTCTCATCCAATTTGGCATGTAAGTAATTATATGGTAGGCCATGTTTACTTAAGTAATTGTTGGTACATTTAAATATATATTACATACATTATATATACAAACTAATTACTACTTTCGTCAGCCATTTTGGACGATAGCACTACATGAATAAATAATGTTATGTCATAACTCGGTTAATAATTAACCGATTACTACCAAATTTTGCAAACAAGTAGTACTGATGCAGGTGATGTTAAGTGATATGTTTTAAGCATGTCAGATACTTTTTTTCAAAATAGCGGCCTTATAGCCATTTTAGCTTTGAATGATATATCGTCGAAACTATGTTATCAATTCCACATAACTTTGTATGCTGGCAGTAGACGTTAAAATCATCAACTGTTTCTACATGGAGCCTCTTTTGTCCGCCATTTTGTAAGATAGCGTCATGCGAATAGAATTAAGTTTTTATGACATCTTGAGAAAGAATTGACCAAATTATATCAAATTTAGAAAACAAAGAGTACTGAGGCAGATGATGACTAGAGGTATAATTTTAAAATGAAAGACACTTATTTAGAAAATGGTGGCCATATAGCCAATTTCATCTTGGAATGCTCTATCGTCGAGACCATGTAATCAATTTCAGCTAAACTTTGTATGCTAGCAGTAGATATTAGAGCTATCAACTACATATACCATCTTATATCAGACATTTTGTAAGATAGCACCATGCCAGTAAATAAAGTAAATTTGCCATATCTCGAGAAAAAATTGACAGGCTCCTTCAAAATATGACCAAACAACTAATACTGCAGCAGGTGGTGTAAACTGGTATGTTTTATGTAGGTCAGGCACATATTTTCAAAATGGTGACTATATAAATAATTAACCTTAATATATTTTATAAATGACACGAATTCCAATTTCTCTATACATAGTCTCGTTTCTGTGCCATTTTGTAAGTTATACGTACCAATAAATATGATTTTATCTATTATTTTGGGAAACAGTTAACCCATTTTTATAAAATTTGGTGTATATGTATTGTGGTAGGCCATAATAATAAATGTATGTTTTTAAGTTGGACAAACTTATTTTCAGAATGGCGACTACGAGTATAAAGCCATTTTAGTTTTGTGCGCGATACCTACGAAACTATGCAATATATTTTAACTTGACTTTGAATATTTTATCTATACAATCATCAAAATTACTACTACATAAATTTTTTCCCCTCAATTTATGAATATCGCCACATAAAATTATGGAGGTTTTATGCTATGTCTCGAGGATCAATCAACTAAAGATGGGAGAAGTGACACAGACTTGTACCTGCGACATGTCACGACCACCGACACAGAAGTAACAGTGCCAAGTCGCAGTGAAATTAGCACTGTGACATTGTTCTGTGGCTTCCAATTATGTAATGCGCTATTTTGTGTACGTCGCTATGCAATAACTTTAAGAGAAACGAAACATCATAAATTTCAGGCTTATTAGCCAAGTAAATTAACAGTTTTTACATAAACTTGACTTCTTTTCATTTTACACTATTAATTTCAAAATTAAATTCGAAACTTATAAAAAAATTTAGAAATTTTGGCAGACTCTAATATTTGTTTAGTATTATATATAATAATGTACTTTTGAAAATATTGGAAAATATAATTGTTAATATTGTTCATAGTTCTACCATATTTTCATGTCCATCTCGCTTCATATAATGAGCCGGTGACACAATAAAAATGTTGGTGCCTAAAGCTACAGCAGGTCATAGAATGTTAATTATTGCCTATATTAATTGATTCCAGTGTACTGTTCTTCATTTGGTGACGTGGTTTGGCAAGACAAAGATATTTAAAACATTAAGTATGAATTCACATCTTATGTATTGCCAAGCGAGCAACTGGCACTGCTCGTGTAGCGTGTCACTGTGTAGTGTCACAGATCACTGCCGCAGCCCACCTGGCGAGCAGTGATGTCCTATCGGGCGTCGGTGAAAGACTGGCACTGCTAGTGTCGCGTGTCATGGTGTAGTGTCACTGATCACTGTCATAATCCTCCTGGCGAGCAGTGACGTCCTATCCAGCGCCGGAGACAGACGGTGACCCAAGCGGTGTGTCGTAGCTAATGGCGCGGTGCAACGATGTCACTTCCTGTCATGGGGTTTGGTCCTGTTACTTTCAGTCGCTGTCACTACAGCACTGTCGCAGTGACAAAGTCGTAGTGACAGCAAATATTTCCCACCCCTACAATGGACAGATTCCTACCAAATGTTTCACTGGAAGATTTCATGTAAGTTTGTACCAAATTGGGCACACCATAAACGCTAGAGAAGGGCAGGCAAACTTTCACGATATAAATTTGTCAGACATTGTTCAAAATTGCCGCTTCGTAAATCAATTAGGTAAGTTCTACATATATCTTTCAATTTAAACAAATTCAACCAAAATTTGTATCTGTGCAGTAGACGTTATAAGCATCACATATAGAGCCCCTTTTTTCTGGCAATTTCTTACGATTGCATTAAATAAGGCAATGAAGTTTTTTGTTATATCTCGAGGAATAAACGATTGATTTCTATCATCTTTAAAGGAGTAGCGCTATGGTAGGCAGGTAAACTTACATGTGTTAAGTGGTTCTGTCACTTATTTTCAAAATGAAGGCGCTGCAAATATTTCAGGTTAATAAACCCTATTATGTGAAACATTACACTGATTAAATCCAAAACTGATGCTCGGAATCCAACCTCCGAAATACAGTGGATTGCACGATAGCTTATAATACGAGGTTTCCTGGGTTTAAGACCCGGGTAAGGCATGTGGTATGTGTAATTGTCTCACTACTCTTACATAAGTTTTTTTTTTCATTTTAGTAATTATTTCTTTCGTAAAGAAGTCAATTCCTTCTTACCAATTGAGCTTTTAAGAAATTATTGTGAAATTAATTACACCCATGTTGAGGAAAGCAGGTTCCTTAGTTAAATCCGTAACTTATTTCTTGTTATTTTTGCAACACTTAACATAGGTTAATATTCGGTAATTTTTTGCACTTTTTAATGCTTTCGTCACAAAAAGGAACATAAAATTTATAGTTTTGAGTGCATAAAGAAAAATTTTTTTTATCCCCGCAGTCCAATAGAGAACTTGCAAACTGGTAACAAGAATAACAGAATGAAAACAAAATATATTTACCTTTTCTGGATCCGGGTCTCACCAAGTTAACTATATTAATTATATCCACTTAAATAATATTATTCATATCGTTAGGCAAAATAAAATTTTGGGAGGAAGTGAGAGATTTGGTAGACGCTCAAGAGTGAGGTGTGGTTGGAGTAGCGGTGGAGTACATGGGCGGGGGAATAGGGAGTGCCTAGAGACAGCCCGCTGGCCTGTGGCAACGTCCGCCACATATCCCACATGCGATGTCTCTCGAGAGATCCTGCCGGGGGTCGAACAAGGCTGGTCTTGGTGGTATGCGAGTAGTGTGGACACCGCGACCCTCGGCATGGGGAGCTTACCTAGCAGGCGAGCATGAAGGACGGAGGTAGCCGGGAGGAACAACAGAACACGTGCACGGTAACAGTTCTCGGGTCGCAGGTACCACAGGAGCCACGGGCAATGGACGGCGGTGTTGCGGTGGTTAGTTGCGGTCTCGGCGGAGAGATGGCGCCACGGGTTGGCCCAGTGAGGCGTGGCGGGTGAATGACCCCGCATGCCAGCCACAACACGGCACAGGAGATCCTCCCAGGCCGTGCCTGGCGCCGCTCTGGGAGGCCACGTGGCGTGGCTGTCCTCGTTCTCACAGCGAACCTACAGCCATAGAGTAAAACCAAAACAATTTCAACTTTCCGCAAATTTGTTTAATTGAGTTGAGTTAAGAAATTTGGGTGGCTCTTAACAGTGAGGTCTTGAGAACAGATGAGTGTAGAATGAGGTGATAATGGAGCAGCGCCGGAATGCAAGGGCGAGAGAAGCGAAAGATCCGCGAGAAAATCCACCGACCAGCGGCATCATCCGGCACTATTCCCAAAAGCCATAAATCCTGGAGTGGCTCGGCCGGGGATTGAACCCGGCTCACCCTGGTGTGAGGCGAGTAGTCTAACCACTGAGTCACTGTGGCTCCCGTATTTGTTCAAGTTTTCTCATCGAGAATTGGTATCTGTTAAGTAATAAACTCCTTCAATCGATGGTACATCGCATTCATTTCGGTACTTTTTATAGGCCTAGATAATATTTAATCTTTGTTTGTATGTAGTTGGTGGCCCGGCGTGGTGCGTTGCTGGCGTGGTTCTAGTGAGTCCACGAAGGTAACGACAATGGTGGTGTCTTTACTGAGGAGACAACAGTCAAGCTTCTACCCGCCTTACAACCGCGGCTCATTTCATAACATGTGGCTTACACAAGTGTGATCTCTGCGTCTAAAACAACTATCAAATACTACGAATGCAGTATCGCATAACAGAGTTATAACATGCCGGGCTGTCATTGAACCAGCATTTAAAATAAAGGTACTTTGTTGGTCATTATCGGTACTGTACGTCAACCATATTTTTTTTAATTTAGGACTATCGGTGGTCGGTGAAAATGGTACAGATCGCAATCATGTTGTATTAAAACGACATAATCAAGTGTACAAATGCCTCGTAAAGCCCAGAGAGTGTGCAGAGAGGACAGAAGCGTAGTTCCAGGTACAATAGTGGGAACTTGAGAAGTTGCCACAAGTTGCCACAACGTCCATTACAGAGCAAGTGTTTCAAGTTGTACCATATTTAAAGTACAATTTCTATGATATAAAAATATTATTTAATAGGCTGACCAATATTGTAGAGAAATTTTTTTCTGACAGTAATTCTAACCAAAATCCAGATTTTCTATGCTCAAATAGAACAAAATATATTTGGTAATTAATCCGAAAAAAAATTCTAATTGATTTATTATATAGTTTAAGCCATAGTTCCACTTTGGCCTTTAACTATAATGAATAAAATAATATATTAACGAATGCACTTTTAAATGTGTAGTAAGAAAACTATTGGAAATTATATTTTGGATCGGTTTAAATAATATATTTTATATTTCATAAAATTCTGATCACACAACTTGCAATTGTGAATAAAATTAACATGTAAAACATAATTTATTTCCAAATTAAAAATATGCCTTATACTAATGGTTTTAACCCGTAAACTTAAAATTTTCGCTTACTTTCCGGTATTAAAACACAGGATGAACCTCCTCCAGCCCCGGTAGTAAAATGCTACCGGAAACTGTGACTAGACACACGTTTTCCTTTTAAATGATCGAATTGTGACGGAAGAACCACAGCCTGTTTCTTCTGTACAGGTATCACATTGGTTGGCTCACAACTCAACAAAGTTTTGTGCCTCCTGTAATTGGTTTCACATGTAGGCTCTTAAACGTGCGTGCCATGTGCTGATCTACGAAGACAACAATCACACACGCACTTCATGCGAGGCCTGTTGAGTGCTGTCATGACGTCACGCACATTAGAAACACCATTTCAGAGCACTCCAAAATGGGTAAAAAATAGTGTTTTCAAAGCGCTGTATTTCAAAACATACACTTCAAATACTTCAGAACCTTCATACAGACTTTACACCAGTGAAGTATCAGGGTCTCCGCTGAAAGTCCTATAGGTGCACGCGCTTGTCGGCCTCAAACGCGGAAAATGACCCGGGCAGGCGGGAGCCCCAATACCTTAAGGGAAAAACCGGAGCCAGATTACCGACTAGCTTAAACTAACAAATCCTTTATATGTTGGCATCATTTCAAGAGCAAACTGGTGCTCTGGACCTTGATATACAGTGTAGTGCTCAGACACTCTGACCTTGAAGCACCAGTTCAGGCTTGAAACGAGTTCCGTAGCTCAGCTGTGTTGCTAACGTCTTCATAAGTCAACTTACAAACAGTTGTCGGTTTATCTTGTTTCCGTGTCTGCTAACGGAAACTTGAATAGCGACTGGCTTATTCTCATTTTGCCTATTCTACGTACGTATGTTCTTTTAAAACATTTAGTACTACAACTAAATTCAATTATTTTATGCTGTGTCCATAACTTGCCAGTAATGTACAGTTTTACGATGATAACAAAGCACATTATGAATCTACAACATTAAATTTCCTCCAACGTCTTCAGGTTTGATAATATATTGAAAGAAACTTGCCAATGTGGTCATCGTGTAAACGCCATTCAGGCAAATTACTTCTATGAAAATCATTAAGAAACAGAAACAACGAGATCAAAACAAGCCACAGACTGCAGTGTTCGATGTACCTTACACATGTTCTAGAGAGAGAGAGAGAAAGAGAGAGAGAGAAAGAGAGAGAGAAAGAGAGAGAGTTAGAGAGAGAGGAGAGAGAAGAGAGGAGAGAGAGGAGAGAGAGGAGAGAGAGGAGAGAGAGAGGAGAGAGAGAAGAGAGAGGAGAGAGTTAGAGAAGGAGGAGAGAGAGCAGAGAGAGAGGAGAGAGCAAGGAGAGAGAGAGGAGGGAGAGGAGAGAGCTAGGAGAGAGAGGAGAGATAGAGGAGAGATAGAGGAGAGAGAGTTAGAGAGAGAGAGAGTTCGAGAAACCTTGCATGACACATGTGCCGTGTGTGTATGAGCGTTTTTTTTTGTGGAAAAGCTGTACCAGGGCGCTTTCTTGAGAGCGGCCACACATGATGACAGGATGGCACTAACTTACCGTTATCTCATCTCCAATCCCGAATCACTACCAGAGCTGACCTAAGTCATACCCTGTGACTCCCCGCGCCATGATAACAGGAGTAATGTCAGTGTGACGGTTCACTACATTTGCAGAATGCACGCTCGTGGCTCGAAGATGAACTCTGTCGAGGTTAAGCAAGGTGATGTTAGCCGATTCAACACTAGAGGGACCACTTTTGTGGCAATAAAGATGTTCACCCCGCTTGCGGTTTCATTTTGAAACAGTACAAACAAATAGTAAAAACAAACTGAAAACTCATAACGTGTCAATAACTGAAGACAATGAAAATATTCCTGCGTCACTCTATACTAACGCCACATTTTAATGTCTAAGTGTGTTCTTCCATAGTGGCGGTGGTTTCAGGGCGGTTGTTGGTTCAGTTTCTCAACTCTCCCCACAACAAAGCATTTCTCCCCGCATTACGAAACACATAATAATAATAATTGGTTTTTGTAACACCGTCTTCTTTGTAAACCACAAAGACAGTGATAATTTGTTAGCACATTGACGGGGCGATTCGTTAACCTCCCGTGAAATTTTCTGAAGTTTCTTTACACAAATAAAATGAAGTTCTGGAAAGTTTTACAAATTTTTGTATTTAATATTTTACTCTAATTACACAGAGTTATATCTGAAAGTGAGTAGGTTCTCGTTACTTTCGTCAGTGAATTCAAATTGATTACCCATGTCGGACATGTCTACGCTGTACAATCCACACTTAGCAATTGAGTTATCGAAACCTGCACATTCGATTCAGTAGGAAAAGTGTTCCGCAATGCGAAACCAGCGAATAAAGAAATGAAACCAGTTGTGATGCATACAATACTGTGAAATATAATTTCCTGCCAGATTATAACGCGACATTTTCAAGTCTAGAGATAAACATTTATCACAGTAGACGCAAAGGAGTATATTCAGTACAGTGAACTTTCCTTCGGTACTTGTGGAAGATTCCCATACACATTCTCCGCGGAGACCTGTTTCCGGTTTCACTGTCCCAAATCCATACATCTGCTCCTCAATACCTCAAGAAATACTCAAAGCGGCGCCAAAATCAGGAAAAATTTCACTGCATTATAACGAAGATCTTTAAAATGTAACGTCAGAAATAGTCGTGAATTTTCCGAGGCTCGCTAAGTCTTTAATGTGGTATATGATAATGTTGGTGAGTTGTGAACGATAGTAACACCGATATCAAGTTTTTTATGGTGAGTTGCCTCTGTTATTTACGTTTCTGTCAATTGCAGCCCGTTTAAAGTACTATATAATGGATGTCCATCAACACAGCTAAGCGATAAATGCTGCGGTTCGAATTACTGGAACATGATCGACTTAATCAGAGTTTATATACGTGAGCTGAGGTACCACTGTATCACTTTATAATCTGACGCTAGTTCAGCTCGAACTACTTGATATGCTATGCTACCTATCCTCATTGCACTTGTAGTTTTTTTCTAAATATTTATTTATTTCGACTTTATTTATACTGGTGAAGTTAAGGCTCCAATGCCGTCTCTTACACGTATCCAGGTATAACATAATATACACATGCGTAAACATAATGAGCAAGATAGAAATATACTTAAATACTTAAATTAACAAGAGGAGAAACAGAAATGAGATTTCTCAAATATATTAAACTCTAAAAATGATCTGTGGTTTCCTATTATGGACATATCTTGAGCAAAACTATTGACAAGGGATTGTTTAAATAAATAAAAATTACAATAGTAACATCATATGGATCTACAATAGCACAGTAATGTGTGTGATAATAAGTATTACCAATCATAAACATATGTGTACAGAACCTACAAAGTAGATGAGAGGAAAACATGAGATTCAGTCCCAGCTCAATAAAATAAATAAACAGATCTATAATAAACACTTACATTTACTGAAAATTTAATGCAGCATCTCCTTGAAGAAGACTGGCGAACCGACAGCAACCAATTACACATTGATTAAAGAGAATGTGTACATAAACATGTGTTGCTAGGTTGTACAAATAGATAAGGTGAAAAACTCTAAACAAATTAAAATACTGCGGAATAATGATGCGTGTGCATGCGTGTGTGTGTAGAATTATCGGCCCATATTCTTAATGTACTCTGCAGTACTGCCCTTAAAAGTAGTTACGTGTTGTAGAGTTCCTTATTTCTTCAGGTAAATTATTCCACGCTCGTGCGACAGAGACGGTGAAAGTATTTGCATATACCTGGGTTTTGTCGGCAAAATAGCTGAAGCTGACAGTAAAACAAAACTGTTTCATTTTATATATGCACGTAAAGCAAAATTTAAATTAGAACGCAAAAAAAAATTATATCTTTAAATATATATATTAATACTGGACAAAAATAATTAAGTTTTAGGCTTACGTTGTTACTTTAACACCACTTACGTTTACTTTGATAGCGTGAATAATATTAGATTACAATATGAGCTTTTTAAGTACGTGTGTATAAAACACACTAAACCAATAATAATGATATATAACTTCATCTCAATAATACTGGCCCGAAGCTATTTAATTAACTAAAAATATTATTTTATTAATACACTTCTATACTGACGGGACTAGAAAGCGTTATTTCTTTAATTACCTCTAAACCACTTTTGGAGATTAATATATTCGGTAGAATTTCTATAAGCAGACTCTATTCAATAAAATATCAAGGTTATATTACATGCATTTTTTGTGAAATAAACTAGTAATAACTTGTGTTCAAACAGGAAATGCATACGGAGAGTAAGGAAAGGCAATAAAACTTTTTTTTTGTGTTAGTTATTTGATTACAGTTTCACTACAGTAACCATAAGAATTCAAGCCACAAATTTGTGAGACCGAAATGTGTTTTTTTTTATTACAAAATATAATGCATACAATTTTTTTATTAATTATTTTATATTCGTCGGTTAGAGGTCATTGATGAATTAAAACTGTTAAACTACAGAGAGTATGCCAAATATCGGTCTTTTTCCAATCTATAGAGAATAAACATTTTTTTTTATATTTACGTGTTTACGCAGGACCTCTCAGCCCCTGGCTATTTTAATAAATTATAATGGTAACGGCAAGAATACAGTATTAAATTCTATAGTTAAAAATAATTTAATAAATTCTGCTGGTCATATAGAAACATCTAATTTTTCTCCGTGTCACTACAGTTATTTAGAATATAATTCAGGGACGGACGGGCTAGGGCTAGGCGGTTGCAGATCTCACCAATGCCCTCACAGCCCTTCAGGCTTGCTTGAAAAAGAAGATAATTATCTGTAAAGGTCAAGGGTTTGCAGGAGTGAAATTAAGAGCCATAGTGAAAGAGATATACACATAATGAGAGAAAACCTATGAGTAATAATGTTAAAATTAGAATAGAGCCCTCCGCTTCTCACAAAACCTCACGTCTGGGTCTACCGCTTAGCAACGGAGCCACCTCCAATACGTGCCTCATACGTTACGTCTAACAAATGCTACTCTTAACAGATACGTAACGATAATCACAAGCAGCTCAATATCTTTCCCATGAAAAAATATTACGCCTATCAATCTGTATCAGTTACTTAACATCTTTTAGTGACATCGCGTGCCACAACAAACTATGCCTACTGGTAACCAAATTTTGAATTAGTTGTGATTATGTACATAGACCCCTACGTTTAAAAAACGGAAAGGTATATTCACCTTAAATTTTAAATAAAAATGAAAACTCACGATTACCATAATAACAAAACAAAACAAAACTGTCATGGAAATGATTAAACGTATGGTTTGGACTGCGCACTCGTCGCACGAAGATGAAGCGGGTTTGACAGGTCTTCTACTCCTCTCAGCGCAAATGATGTATAGTTAAAAAAAATTACGTACATGTTAAAATGCAGCCAAGAAGTTGTTGGATGGTTTGAGGTTATGGAGCAGATGGAGGTTTGGTGTGACTTTACGTTTAACATTGTGCAGTCGCAAATTGCCAATTCACAGAATTTAGGCTTCTCATAAATAAATTCCACAAAGACCACTGTGCTGCACTTATAGCAGGAGAGCAGTCAAGTTATATGTGGAAAAATACACTTAGAGGAAAATATAAGTAAATATAACAATAACTGTTAAGGTAGTTACTGATGACGTATGCTTAACTAGATATAATAACTTATTAATTATCAATAAAGGATAAGGAATTAGTGGAATAACTTAAGAGCGATTCATAATTTTTATCAGCAACCAAGAATATTAAAATTATCATTGACAGAGTGTAGATATGACTTATGTAGAAACGACTAAAGAAATCGCCGCTTTAATATTTAGTTTGTCTTCCAAACTATCGACTCGTGTGCCAGGTAAGATTGGATGCACAATGTAAGAGAGTTGGAAGCATTGATGGATATATCATGTAAAACGATAAACAGTTGCATGCTTGAGAAACCTCCGGTAAACGACCTCGTAAACGAACGTGAGTATCTGGTAAGAATGGTCAGCTGGCTGGGTAGTAAAAGCAGGTATTGTAACTGTGACTAAGCGTAACAAGGAAATATCAGTGCTTGGTCACTGACTCGATGCTTCGTAACACCGTTGCGGTAACAGGTTCTGCTCTTCTCTGACATTATACTCTAGTTGAAAATGGAGCGTGATGCTTATTGAGGTCATTTCCTAACCTACTCTAATGTAAGTGTTAGTGTACGTCCGAGGTAGTGACGGGACATAGGTGCGTCTCAAGGCTAAGTAAGCGCCATGCGTCTACGTGGAAGGTAAGTCACGCAAGGAGACATGCATCGCGGCAGAGAGGGATTGGTCAGGCACGGCCGCGGTAGGGCCAATCACCACCTCCCTGAGTGTAGCTATACCTAAGATCTGTTACTAAGAAGAGAGAGGGTAAAACCAGAATAGGCACCAGGAAAAACCTTTCAACAGGAAAGAACTTCAAAAGAAGCTACAGGAGAAAGAGGGGTGAGAAGTAACTAGCAGAAAGCAGAGAATTTTTTTTTATCTATATAAACGATCTACTTATATCCCTTCAAAAACAGGCTGGCACTGTGCTGTTTGCAGATGATACCAGTATTCGAGTAAATGAAAAACATTTACATAAACTTAGTCGCAGGTCTCACGAGGAAGTTGCAGTCTTATTTCACTTGTTTTCCGCAAATAAAGTAACAGTAAATTTAGATAAAACTATACATATTAAATTTTCTCCTACAAATAAATTGGGCATCTTTAATAATATTTCATTTAATGATGTTGATATAGAACAAGTTGAGACAATGCGGTTTTTTGGTTTGAAAATTAACTGCTTGCAGTTTTAAAATTACATTAACTATCTCAGTTTGGAAACTAGGTATCCTGTATATACTCTACGTTACGTGCGTATAATTTTTGGTTCGCGTATATTAAAGTCAAACCATTTTTCATACTACTTTCACTCTCTTATTTCGTAAGGAATATTTTTTGGGGGGAATTTCAGTTGAGGCTGAAAAAAAATTATATTACAGAAATCAGCAATTAGAATTTTTTCTCGCTGGGAAAGCTGAGTTTTATTTACACCATTATACATAAAACCAAATATTTTGTAATTACGAAGCTTGTATATTTTATTAGTTTTGTTGTTTGATAAAAAAAATTTTACATGTTATAGAAATAATGATTCTAAATATTCTGATGGTATTAATTTATTCTTTAAATGTATTAAAAACTTCATTAGAAATGTTTTTTATTATTCTGCTTCTTAAATTTATAATAAGTTACAAGTAAAATTATTCAACAGTGAGACACTAGAATTTTAAAAGTAACTTGCAAAAACTCTTTATTGTCTAACGTATTTTGTTCTGGTAACGACTAGTTTCAAATATTGTAATATGACATTGTGTATATACAATGTATAAGGAACTGTATTTAACTAACTTGATTTATTGACATGATTTTCCACATCCTGGAGACATTTGTACATATATGTTTTAAATATTATACGAACTGCTGATATGTAAATTTATTTGCAAATATACACATGTATCCACTAGAACCTGTTTCAAGATCCCCCATGCAGCAGCATAATTGGTAGAACTGGACTTACAACTTATCAAAAACGAGCCATTCTGAACACCAGCGTGAACACAGGTTGGATTTTATAAAGGCAACATAACAATCCCCTTGCTAACTTCAGTGTGAATCAACCTTAAACCCAAACTAGAGTGGTTTCCGATGAAGCAACTCCACCTGACTGTACAACACGCACAACTCGATATAAATTAGTTCATAAACTACCAAAATTAAAAGGAAATAATTGCGGTACGTATGTTGCCTAAGAGAGAAGAATACATACATTTTGCAACAGTGTGGAACATTTTCCTATAAGATACATTTTTTAAAGTTTAAAATGTAAATCAATAAGAGTGTGTGTTTAATAAAAATGTAAGCGTTTTTCTGTCCGGATGATACAGAAAGCAAGAAAACATTCGCGAAGTAGGGAAAACCCTGTAATTTCTATGGTTTTATGTAAGAATATAATTATATTAAAGTTAAAAATATTTTTAATATATCTTTTATGTAGGTGTATTTATTTCAGTTCACTTCTGTTGCTGAAACAGATGTGAATAAAATCAATTACTAAAACTATTTGTAATTTTTTTTACTGATATTTTATTGCGTACAACCCGCCTTACTTGAGCTACTGCATTATCACGTCAGAGGCCGAGACAAGCAGAAGCGATAAGGACGACACTGGCACTTGCAATAAGTGCGCCAGCGCCGCTAAGAGCAAGGCGTGACGCCTTGACAGCACTTTTGTTTGTGTTGTTTTCGTAGATCGCCACAATGGACGCATGTTGAATAGTTTCGTAGGTCAACGTGTATTTCAAACATCTCATATACCTTGTTTTATTTTTCACAGCAAATACTTGTACTCCCGTAAATTTTCAGAAGAGTCAATGTTTTGGCTGGATTGCTGCATGTTGTATGTCTATCCTTTTATTGTATCGTATGTTCATGGGCATGTCTGTACACATTTCCTGTCAAATATATAGCAATATAAATATAATCAAACATTCTGCAATACAGTTGAACTGCCAGGTAAAAACAGCTACCTGACACCACCAGTGATGACGTGAGTACCTAGTGCTAACACCACCAGTAATGACGTGAGTACCTAGTGCTAACACCACCAGTGATGACGTGAGTATCTAGTGCTAACACCACCAATGATGACGTGAGTACCTAGTGCTAACACCACCTAAGATGACGTGAGTACCTGGTGCTAACACGTCCAGTGATGACGTGAGTACCTGGTGCTAACACCACCAGTATACTGCACTCATGGATCACGATTGTGGTGGTCACTTGAATTAAGTACCCGGTGCTAACACCACCAGTGATAACGTGAGTAACTGGTGTTAACACCACCAGTGATGACGTGAGTACCTAGTGCTAACACCACCAGTGATGACGTGAGTACCTAGTGCTAACACCACCAGTGATGACATGAGTACCTGGTGCTAACACCACCAGTGATGATGTGAGTACCTGGTGTACACGTCCAGTGGTGATGTTAGTACCTAGTGCTAACACAATCAGTGATGACGTGAATACCTAGTGCTAACACCACCAGTGATGACGTGAGTACCTAGTGCTAACACCACCAGTGATGACGTGAGTACCTGGTGTTAACACCACCAGTGATGACGTGAGTACCTGGTGCTAACACCACCAGTGATGATGTGAGTACCTGGTGCTAACACCACCAGTGATGATGTGAGTACCTGGTGTACACGTCCAGTGGTGATGTTAGTACCTAGTGCTAACACAATCAGTGATGACGTGAATACCTAGTGCTAACACCACCAGTGATGACGTGAGTACCTAGTGCTAACACCACCAGTGATGACGTGAGTACCTGGTGTTAATACCACCAGTGATGATGTCAGTACCTAGTGCTAACACCACCAGTGATGACGTGAGGACCTAGAGCTAACACCAAAAGTGATGATGTGAGTACCTAGTGCTAACACCACCAGTGATGACGTGAGTACCTGGTGCTAACACCACCAGTGATGACGTGAGTACCTAGCGCTTGGTGGAGCGCAGTTGTTTTGTAACCTGAGATTGTGTACACAAGTACAGCGAGCTGACTACGCTGCTGGGGAGGAGGAGCCGAGACAACAGCAGATAAGAAAAGCAGCGTGGTCCAGGGAAGACACAAGCAGAGTGCCTGCTGGAGCCTGCAGAGTGTGGTCCTGCGGGGGGGCCTGGGTAAGACAACAGTTCTGGGAAGATGAGAGCAGCCCCGCGGCGACGGAAACAAAGACCTGGGCTGGCGGTTACCTGGGCGGGAAGAGTTGGTCCCAGGTCGACGACCCCGGGGAGCGGCTACAGGTGGAGAGTGGGTCACCAGATGGCCCAAGAGGCGCAGCATCCGGGCCCGCTCTACCTGCCTCACTGCCCGGGGCACGCGCCCTCCCTAGCTACCTCGCTTCCTCTCTCTCTCTCTCTCTCTGGAATATTTCGCGCTCCGCTGTGTGTCGATGGTGCACACTCCTCCCAGCCGCTGCATTCCTATCACATCACATCTCACCGCACTTTATCAGTCTGCCAGCTATGACACCACTAGGCAAGGGGTCGTCCAAGTATGCAATAATGCAATACACATGGGCTGTGAAATTCTAAATTGTGAACACTTACACATTTATACATGGGCTAAAGATGAGATGGACCGATTTTCTTCTGCGTGTGTCCCAAACACCGACTAACCTGTGCCAGTACAACTGTCAAAGTCATGTGGTTAGCAGCGTTTGTTTACATCTGTTTTTTCAATAGACCTAGCATTTTATATCAGTAAAATAATCGCACTAACTGAAACATCTAGTTGTATTATTACTATGCCAGAGTAAATATACGAATACATCAAGGCTCTTACTCTCATAGAGTGTTTCGTGACCTCATATCCTACCCACGTTGTTTATTACAGTGGTAGTGGCATACAAGATGGTTTACTCAATACTGCTCGGTGGGTCTCTTGTAACGCCTGTAGGATATGCCTGAGGCCTGTCGTAACTAACTCCATCAGTATTGCATTTTCAAAACCACAAAGAGCTTTCATAACAGACTCAACGCTAAGCAGGGTTTTTAGGGCTGTTAGGTGTTGAAAAACGGGGAGTGATTATTGCGCAGCTTGCATGTTTACTCTACCACATATTCACTCTACGGGATGTAAAGATTGCAGTCACAAAATTCGAATAAATTTTGAAATAAGCAGTGATTGTAAAAAAGATTAAAAGAATAAATGAAGACACTACCTATGTTTTACGGTTGAAAGCATGTCATAACAAACTGAGTTGTTTGTGACAATTTGTATTTGGCACTTCTCTGTTTCGTACAAGCACAATTCACATCTTACTGCATTAACAGGACATTAATTTTAACTAAAACCAAAAGTAATTTATAGCGTGTTTTTAACAAGTCATTGTGTTAGCTTCGGTTCTGTAATATTTACATCAAAATATTTTTAAGAAATACAAGATTGCAATATATAATTTTCGTTGTAATAAGATTTTTATGTAAGTAAGTGGTTGCCTATAAAATATAAAGCAATGATTCCTCGCAAACTGGATAAAGTTGCAGCCGTAAGAAAAAGTCGCCTTCACGCTCTCATACGTACATATATTAGTACATCACGGTATTTGTTTTTCGTCTCTAGTATGCAAAGGAGCACTCATTAGGAAAGTGTTATATAAACTGTTCGCGGTTAATTTATCACTTTTGAATGTCCTGCTTAAGAGCTACTTCTTTCCTCATTTGTTTAATTTTTTCATATGCAAGATTTACATAGCCGTGCTCCTAATGACGTTAATCATGCGTGAGTCCGGCAAAGCTGTGAAACTATTAGGCGTTTAAACATGTTTCTAATATGCCAGTTGGTACTCTAATGTAAATGAAGCACAAAAAAGACTTTATTTAACATACATCTAAACATTGCGCTCGTATTATATCGTCCAGAAGCGGAAATATTGTTTTCAATTCTCTGGAAAATTCAGTAGGAGCCTGCACGCGAGTATTATCTGCAATATTTACGTAAGTATGAAAAGTTATAAATTTTAAATGACTGATTAGTGGTTACTTTACATGAACAGCCTTATAACACAAGAATATTCTTCCCTCTATCTGTGGCATACAACCCCCAAACTTGTTATAAAGTAAAGCTCACAATATTTTACATGCTGTTTTGTTAGCTTCATTCAACCTCAGATGCACCTAAGTGAGTCTTGGCCACACTGGCGCCTCAGCCCTTGCAATGTAATCACTTGTTACCAGAATACTGGCATATTAACTAGATAACCTGCTTCCTGCCAACGAAACCATACCAACTACATGTAAAGTTGTACAATACGCAAATAAACTGACGTCATTTATAACGTTGGGCGACGTCACTAGAAAGATGAAGGCGGATTGTCACCCACCCACGAAGGACTAGAGAAGGCAAATTTTTTCTTAGAATTCTTACAATTTCTCAAAGCCAGTGGGCTTAGCAAAGTTCTTAAAGGGATCGAATTCTTACTTTAATAAAAAATTTCATTATAATTTTATAATTTATTTACAAAAAAGTTCAAAGGAAATACTTTAGACTTAATATCTCACAATCAAGCTGTATCGCTTGCTATTTACAACCTATTGTCCATTACATCACATACACTACCGCAATCAAACAACCAAAAATGTCACAGTAGACAGTGTATCAATACTTATTGAATTATCTTTATAAATCACATGTGCAAGTTTAAAAGTTCCAATGTCATGTCCGTATAACATTTCATACAGTCCCCCCTCAGTTCAGCCAACATTCCAAAATTCAGTGAATGTCTCAGAGTTCTCCGAGCGCCCCCATGCACACTAGCCCTTTGTTCATCGGGTACCGCCCCCTCTCGTCCTTTCACACAGCACAATCACTCTCGTACGCAGTCGTCCGTATTCTCCGCTTATGTCCCTCGCTGCACCAGACTTGTACCGATTTACCTCACTTCAGCCAGACGACAACAACCAAAAACTGTCAACACTCCAGCTGCAGGTTTTTTTATATTTTGGTCTGCCCAGCCCATAAACTTTTTTACATGTCACATTGCGCTGGGGAAGGATACAAACAGAAGTTCCATTCAATAGCCCCATTGCCACTGACCTCCAGAAAAAGGAATAGGGGAACGTTGACGCCAGTCAAGGTTGCTGTCAATCACCCCGCCAGTCAGGCGTCGTAACGGCGGGCGGGTATGAAGGGGGGGGGCATGTTTAACAATTTTATATATACATTAAACATATAAAACGAACTACAGGTGGGGCTGCAATTTATAGTATGTTGCTTACATTCACACAGCATGTAACTAATATCAGGCAAAATTTCCTACCGATATGGTTTGATATTTATACATTCTCGCTCCCCCCCTTTTTTTTTTCCTATGTGTATTCTAGTGACAATCGGGGAGTTACGCTCGATTGAAATTGTTAAGTCTATAACAACCATTATGTTTGGTTTTGACATTATACTCGAGATTCATCTGTGCCTCTTCCCTTTCCTCACTGCAGTACTTTGTCTGACGAGTTAGTTATCATATGTCAGCACGTGTTCTAGGAACCTGTAAAATTCGAAGATGTCGAGTGTTATTTCTAATGTGTAAATATTCAACCTGCTACGAATCAACCAAAACATTTCATACGCTCTGCTAATAACAGCCGCACAATTTTATCCTACATGCATAAACATCAAAATGTGAAAGAAAAACTTTCATATCTGTAATTATTAATTTCTATTTTTTACGAACAAATCTGATAACTGAATACAAATGTTTTTAAAAATTATATTCCGTAATCCTTTTACTGCTAATTGATGTTTAAAAACACTCTGTTAAATAGTTTCGTCGCTATAAAGTTATTAAATTGTCTCATTCTTTTTCGATGTCCCTATTTCAGTAAATACTTTATGTTTGCAGTCACCCAAAACAATTTTGAAATCGACGACATGAGAGATCCCTGGTGGTGCACGCTGAAAAAACCAATAAATAACCCTTTTTATAGTGTTAAATACTGGCAAAATATGAGCTAAAGTCGTAATTCCGCGGAAAATTTAAATACACCGTTTATAAGTATGGGTGGAGGGATAATTTCTGTTATGTAAGACCAATGAATTATTTATGGAAAAGAGGGGTGGGGATGTTTGTTAGGGTTGTGGGGATGGGTAACACATGTTCTCCAATTTAAAAAAATTGTTTTATAACTTTTACTTTTTTTTAATTTCAAAGTTACATGGGTCATGGTCAAGGTCATGGACCAATGTTAATATCATGGGTCAAAGAGAAGGACAATATAATGGGCCAAGGTCAAGTTCATTGGTTAATGTTAAGGGCATAGGTTAAGGTTAAAATCAAGGTAGTGAGTCAAGGTCAAGGTCGTGGGTCAAGGCCGTGGGTCAACGTCGTGGATCAAGATCAGGGTCATGGGTCAAGGTCACAGGTCAAGGTCATGGGTCAAGGTCAAGGGTCCCTGGGTTGTTTAAATGGGTTACTAATGGTGACGTGTGTGGCGGTGAGGGGATAAGTGTTGGTGGTAGCAATTTTTTTAAATTTCTTTTAAAATTATTATTTTATAAAAATAATTTTTATTTAACTAATTTCTTAGGAGGTTGGGGTATGCACATTCAACATAGTGTCGAGTTCTGGCTGTAACATGAGTTGTGAAAGGGGGCGGGGTTATTAACTTGGCCGCCACCCGTGCCTACCAAAAAGGCGCCAAACTCCTTTCTCTAATCCCTGATCCCATTGCCACCAGCGACCCATACATACATTATTGCGCATCATCTCATTTCAAAGTGATTTTTTTTTGCGCAAAGTTGGCCGTGAAATGGAGAGGCCATTAACCGATAATCAGGATTCTTTCGCCCGTGACATTGTTAATTACCGACCGAGATTCCATAAACCGATCAGAAGAACTTCATGTATCCAAATACAAAAAGGATTATGTACCCTCAAAAGCAATATAACGGGGGCGAACCATCCTCTAAAAATTCCTCACTCTGTCGATTTTTTTTATATAACAATTAATCATCCTAAAGAATGTTTTGTATTTTAATTAATGAGGATATAACTGTATACCAATTATTTTATATTTTATGAAAGTATCTTTTGAGAATTTGGAAATGCACGGATAGATAAAAATACCCACTGGAATATACAATGTATAACGCTAATGGACTTTAGGATGAGTGTTTTATATGGGTATTTTTACTTGTAATAATGGCTTAAAGCAGCCTCATCCCTGTGCGAATAGTAATTGTATGAGTATTACGTCCTGTTCGACGGTTTAAGAGTCCCTGGTATGGTCTGTTACATTTTCTGTCTGTGGTTGCCTACGATACCCGTGTTCCACGTGAATCGCAGCCTGGGGTAATGGTCTGGCCAGCCGAAGACTTGGGATTTTTCTTCGCGTGAGCAACACTGACGAGGTCTTCAGGGAAGGAGGGATGTTACAGTGTCACACCTACCCCCAGGTGTAAACGCCTATATTCCCTCGCCATATTTGCCGTTAGTCTCCATGTGAGCTATGCGGGAACTATCGATGTGGAATAGGCTTACCTGGGTGCCCCGTCTGACTACTGCTAATGTGGAGTGCCGGCTTGAGAACTGGCGAGATACAAGCGCGTGGCCCACTGGTCTGCCTTCTCGACGCCTCTTCGTGCCTACCCATACCCCTGCGCGGCTCCATGACAACGGACGACGCGGACCAGCTTGTGACGTCACCAGGGGGTGCTCTATGCTACTTGAACATCGGAAAGCCTACTAAAAGAGTGCGTAAATTGAGTACAAAGCTCGTGTTCTCCCCTTTGCGGGGAAACAGTGCAAGCGTCTGAAATAGTTTGGAACTCTGTTCCAAAACAGAAAAGAGTAAGGGGAAACTGCTGTTAAAATTATTTCAGTAGATAAGTTGTATTTGTAAATTCCCGTTATTTTGTACCTTAGGGAATAACATTTGGAATTTTATTTTGTAACATGCTGGGGTAAATTTTGTAATTCTTGTTGGGGTTCTAAAAAATATATCTTTACTTTGTATTTTTCTTAGAATCATGTGTATACGTTTTGGGAAAATATTCAACAAATATATTTGTCAAAGGGAATCACTCACTTTTATTTCTACGCAAACCTTAAATGAGATCAAAATACATTTTTTTGAGCTACACTACTTGGTGTCTCTATTTCATTGCGACCTTCAGGCGTACTCGTGGTGATCGTTTTGGAAATATATAATTAACAATAAGTACGTTCATGGTACTTTATGCTTGTGGTGAAGTCTCAATATTGCCTTACCTGTGGCGCACCACCCAACGAGTATCGTCGTCAGAAAACAAAACATGTTTTGCGAACATTTTACTTCATTATACAGTGCTTTGAATCAAAAGTCTGACCCCAACGAACTGAAAAATCAATTACAGCTCACACAGTAAACATTTCTGGCTGTCACTATATACATATATGTATATTATATATAACTTACATATATATTGGTAGTTTATCTTACACAGAAAAGAAGGAAACAAATGCACCAGGAATATTATACACTTATCACAGAGAAAATATTTTAATGTGATATTTATTTTAATGTAGTTTATATTTATATGAATATACTTTGAGGTGATAAAAGTCATGGGACAGCAATATGCAAATATACAGATGGCAGTAGTATCGCGTACAAAATGTATAAATGGGCAGTGCATTGGTTGGGCTTTCATTTGTAGTCAGGTGATTCATGTGAAAAGGTTTCTGGCGTGATTTTGGCCGCACGACGGGAATAAACAGACTTTGAACGCGGAATGTTAGTAGGGGCTAGATGCATGGGACATTCCATTTCGGAAATGGTAAGGGAATTCAACATTCGGAAATCCACAGTGCCAAGAGTGTGCCGAGAATACCTATTTTCAGGCATAACCTCCCACCATGGACAACGCAGTGGCCGACCGCCTGCACTTAATGACCGAGACCAACGACGTGTGCGCGGAATGGTCAGTGTTAACAGGCAAGCAAGACTGCGTGAAATAACCTCAGGAATCAATGTGGGACGTACGACGGACGTGTCCGTTAGGACAGTGCGGCGAACTTTGTCTGTACAGGACTATGCCAGCAGAAGACCGACTCGAGTGCCTTTACTAACAGCACGACATCGCCTGCAGCGCCTCTCCTGGGCTAGCGACCATATCGGTTGGACCCTAGACGACTGGAAAACCGTGGCTAGGTCAGATGAGTCCCAACTTCAGTTAGTAAGAGCTGATGGTAGGGTTTTATTGAGGCTCAGACCCCATGAATCCATGGACCCAAGTTGTCAAGAAGGAACTGTGCAAGCTGGTGGTGGCTCCATAATGGTGTGGGCTGTTTTCATATGGAATGGACTGGGTCCTCTGGTCCAAGTGAACCGATCATTGACTGGAAAGGGTTATGTTCAGCTACTTGGAGACCACTTGCAGCCATTCATGGACTTCATGTACCCAAACAACGATGGAATGTATATGGATGACAATGCGCAATGTCACCGGGCCACAACTGTTCGCGATTGGATTGAAGAACATTCTGGACAATTTCAGCGAACGATTTGGCCACCAAGAACGCCCGACATGAATCCAATTGACCATTTATGGGACATACTCGAGAGGTCCGTTCGTGCATAAACTCCTGCATCAGCAACACTTTCGCAAATAGAGGCAGCATAACTCAATACTTCTGCCGGGAACTTCCAACTACTTGTGTCCATGCCAAGTCGAGTTTCTGCACTTCGCTGGGCAAAAATAGGTCCGACACGATATTAGGAGGTATCTCGTGACTTCTGTCACCTCAGTGTATGTAATACACAGGTTGTTTCAAAAGATATATCCGCTGCTTAAGGGATGGATATAATTTAATATGTTAAGGGAGAAAGAATTAATAAACATATGGCCGATTCAGCTTCCCTTCTGCGTAATCTCCCTCGGAATCTACGGCGCCTTACTACGGCGGACTATGTATACCTGCCACATGCAGGAGGTAGACGCACAGTTCTCCGCAGTAGTGTGTCAGCCAGTCCTCTTGTGGAGTTGAGAGCCGATGAAGATAAGATGGAATGGAGCAGCACTCGATCACACACGGATGGGGGAAACGGAAGAGCCCCGAGAAAACTCGCCGATTAGCGGCACGATTCTCACGTGGGAAAATCCGGGCGGAGACTCCGCCAGGAATCGAGCCCGGTTCGCCGAGGTGAGAGGCGAGTAGTCTAGTCAATACACCATCGCGACCCCTCTGATATAGTTCATTTCATATAAGTTGGCCAGATTCTGATAGTCAGTGAGTGACAATAGACGTATTCGAAACAAACAAAGTGCAATTTACAAAATCCTGTATCAGCTGATGCACGAACAAAAATAAGTTAATATTATGTTTGCTATTCTGACTGCACTGCCGACGCTCATTATACAAGCCGAAAATACGCGATAAGAAAGAATACCTATGCTAATTAAAACATTTCATTTTACGTGGTCGTAAAAAAGAGGTTTTTAGTGTTAGAAACTAAACATCGTGCTAAAGTAGAAATGTATAAGTGTTCAAAATTAAAGGCACATTAAAACGATCCGTATTAAAATTAAACACAATTTCAAAACCTTTTTTCACGTCTTAATCGCCGCTCTCCTTCCCCACTTTCATTACGTGCTTGATATTAATTCCAAAAGCATACAGAAATATTGCACAATAATGTTGAATAATTTTTCTAATAATTAGACGAAATATTTTTCAAATTCGTGTAATTCCGAGCCAGTAATAGAAGAACAGTCAACTTAAAAAAAACAGATCTTTGAGTAAAATAAGAGGCTCAGACTTCGCTCCAGACAGGATGTGCGCGCTATCTATCGGATTTTTTCTGAAGCATCACCAGCAACAAAAAAAAGCGTTCCGCATGAGACACACATACATTTACGAACAGATACCAATAGTTTTATTTTATCGCGATCCCTGCATAATTTTTAAAGTAACTTTTATCTCGTGTACACTGATTTTGAGTACTAGTAATTTTCATTCGGCAGATAATCGTTCGTCTACGTAAATTATACGCCATATTGTTCTCCAAAAATAAATGTTCTTGTTTCTGAAGAAAGTTGGACACGCGAGAATACTCGTTAAGCAATTCTAAAGTTTTTTCACGTCACATATTTGTAACTCCAATATATTAGCTATAATCTCCAACATGTGATAATAGCTACAACTATCGTTTCGCAAATGTTATCCCAAATTCACTGTCTCGGACAAATTAAAAAGTGTTATCAAATATAATATTTTTTGCAAGGTTTTATATTTTTACTTGTATAACCTTTTAATTTTTTTAGACAGACGTGAGTCTAAAGTATCTTAAAATTTGTTTAGCATTACATTTTTTGGAAGTTACCAAATTTTAAATGAATTATTTATAATTTCGTTCTTTAACATAACAATTTACATATTAATGATTTATGTACACATTACTATTACTACAATCGCAGTTACGTATTTCTGAGTAGCAAGTTTGCCTAAAATGTCCCACGAACAGAAAGTTGACAAGGATATCGGCTGATAATGAGAGCATAAAAATAAACAGCATCGTTGCCATGTGGTCGATCAGCTGATGGCGGAAGGATACGTATACAGATGTAGTCAGATGTAAACAGTGGCGCGTTCCTTTGCAGACCTGTCAGAAACTAGCTAACTTACATGCTTCAGAATGTAATAGAGAATTAACTGATTCTATGTGAGTCATAGTTTAATTTTTGGAATTTTAAATACGTATTTGCTGGGAAAGGAATTTTGACACTGCCACGTAACACGCACTTATTGCACTCTCACAAGGAAACCTTTGCCAAGAAAATCCTTTTGTTGGACTCCGAAGTTTTCTTGTATAAAATGCAATTCATGTATTTGTAATATTACTATTTGTATGTTTTCTTAACAATTTTTATTCCTGAGAAATATAGTTTAATGGTATTTTGTGCTCTATAAATCAACTGGGATAAATAAATAAGAGAGAGAGGGAGGGGAATATTGAAATTCTTTTCAATAATAAAGCCACATTAAATGCATAGTAAAAGACAAAATGCACTGACGGATTGTACACATAAAATAACGTTGCAAGGAAACAGTTCAATGAAAATTAATAATATACGCGTATGTTTATCGTTTTTTGTGTAACTCTGATCTATTGTCTTGCACTGAGACTGGAATAAAGCTGTTTATTCTGGCGAGAAACAATGTTCTTACGGTACTGTACCAAGTTATTTTGATATCTCAGAAAGGGAAATGTGGAAAGTCTGCTTTCATCAATGCCGATAATTCTGATATTACTGGATGTACCAATTATGAACATTGTATTGACCAGCTGATAATGTTAATGTTCACAGATAATACTGACAACGTAAAATACATGGAACCACTTATACTATCTATAATATCGTAACATATATAATATTGAAACGCCTCCATACTAGAAATTTTGTAACCGGCGTAATGAGACGTATATTTTCGTATCTATAGTGTGGATACTGAATGCCCCGCGTGCGTGCGGCGCCACTGAAACGTTCAATGTTTATTGAAACATATGTATTGAAAAGAGTTGTTGTTTAAACTGCACTGAATATGTGTATAGAGTGTAGGGTATGAGGGTGAGAGAGTCCATAGCATGAACAATGGGAATATAAATAGATAGACAGTGGAACAAATAGTGGAGATGTGAAACAAACACAAAAATTATCGATATTAGCTTTGTACACTTTTAGACATATTCTACTCACAAAAGAACACAGGAAAAACTTTGAGAATGACTGTACATAAATATAGTGTCCAAAACTACCAAACCAAATACACATACACTTGTGGATAAATATTTAATTATTACTAGTGTAATCGTCGTGCAAAAAATGATTATTGTGTTAGGTAAAGATTAAATATGCAGCATAATGTTACTCAAAGATTTAAACAGAAAATTACTAATTATGTTGACATTTGGCATCACAGTAAAGTGCTTTGAAAGTTATCCGGGAATAAATTTAACTCTATGTCTGTTTTTTAAAAAAATATCACTGACACCTAAGTTTAGTTCACATAATGAAAAATATTTTATTTTATGCCTCGGCTTTAGGTCAATTCATAATTTCAATCCGTAGGGTCATTTGACATCCGCGTCTAAAGGAAGTGTGGGCATAAATTCAGGAAAGTTCTGTACAACACAGTTAATCAGAGTCTTGAAAACCAACTTAGCAGGAATTATATAAAACTGATGTAACCTGCAACTTAAAGAAGAAACCACTAAGCTGTGAATATTTCTCGCAGCTATTCTGGAACAGGGGGATCTTACGCTCTGATAGCAAACCCATTGCTGTATATCAGCAAACACGCAGTTTTGAAAGTCAATTTCCTAACAAATATTCATTCAGCTCTCTTCAACTACTGAGCGCACTCCTTCAGCCCTTAATATCAGCGTTACTAATAACTGGAAGCTCAGATACGTTTAAACTCACACTTTCACGTTTATTAAAATAAGCTGGATCAGCAGCCCTGGCTGGACCAGAGAAATCTGAGAATTCACTATATGTACGTCAATGGTTCGACAACTATAAAAAAAATTTCAACTAAGTCTAATTTGAAATTTACATAGGAAGATAGGACCTCAATCTGGAACACTTTCAAAAATCCCTCTGAAAATTGGTTTTTCACAATGCTGCCAACTATTAAAACGGTCCACATGTATACATATCACTTTAAAATTTGTCAATTTAAGTCTTTAAAAATGTTGCATTAAAATATAACGTAATACCAAATGAATATTCCAAAAATAATTAAACATAAAACATTTAAAACTTAAGTGTCAAAAAATTAATAAGCACGACAATAAACAAAATATGTACCACCTGTTACACGCACGCAGCATAAATAATTAAATTTTCTGCCACCGTAAATGTCATAACATTAAAAAACATCCATTTTTAAGCTTATCACCAATGAAAGTGTGCAATAGAGATAACAAATAATAAGAGCGCGAAGAAGAAAAAGAACAAAATTATCATACGTAAAATTAAGAGCAAACATTTTTATTTTTGCATTGATAATTGTCACTATATAGAAACTTCTAACAGCCCTTCTGGTGAACTTGACTGAAAAATCACGACTATACACTAACAACTACAACAAAAGTTTAGCAAATGTAAACAATAAGTTCAGTTAAGTATTGTTTGGCCACATCCCGTCACATTCTGAGATGATTTCAAACAAGGTAAAATAATCGGATTCCTCAAGATTATTTAGTAATGTGTTATTTTCAATTACATTATACAAACCATACTATCGCCAGCTATGTGAATGATAGAACACGACTGTATATCACACAAATGTAAACATGCCATAACGTGCTCGAATTTAAGTGAATAAAATTGGAAAAACCCAATTGGACTACGTGATGAAAGTTGTAAAACTATTTGATTACAATAGATTTAAAACAACAAAATAGTAATTTTTCGCTATAATTATATAACAGGCTATATTAAGAAAATTCGTGTAAGTAGTCCGTTTAACTGTTCTTCCCATTGTACGAGAAATCCTTCAAAACTAAACAAACAATATCATTCGGAATTCGAGCTGCTTTATTCGGTGTTGCTAAGCAAAAATGGCGTATGCAGGAATACATAGATGATTGTACAGTCTAGCATGTAACCATGCAGGAATACATGCATGATTGTGCAGTCTAGCATGTAACCATGCAGGAATACATACATGATTGTGCAGTCTAGCATGTAAACATGCAGGAATGAATAGATGATTGTACAGTCTAGCATGTAACCATGCAGGAATACATAGATGATTGTGCAGTCTAGCATGTAACCATGCAGGAATGAATAGATAATTGTGCAGTCTAGCATGTAAACATGCAGGAATACATAGATGATTGTGCAGTCTAGCATGTAAACATGCAGGAATACATAGATGAATTGCAGTGTAGCATGTAAACATGCAGGAATACATAGACGATTGTGCAGTGTAGCATGTAGCCATGCAGGAATACATAGATTATTGTGCAGTCTAGCGTGTAACCATGCAGGAATACATAGATGATTGTGCAGTCTAGCATGTAAACATGCAGGAATACATAGATGATTGTGCAGTCTAGCATGTAAACATGCAGGAATACATAGATGATTGTGCAGTATAGCATGTAAACATGCAGGAATACATAGATGATTGTGCAGTCTAGCATGTAAACATGCAGGAATACATACATGATTGTGCAGTCTAGCATGTAAACATGCAGGAATACATAGACGATTGTGTAGTCTAGCATGTAACCTTGCAGTANATGATTGTGCAGTCTAGCATGTAAACATGCAGGAATACATAGACGATTGTGTAGTCTAGCATGTAACCTTGCAGTAACACGAAATATTGTTACGATTTTTTTAAGCCTCTGGACATAGCCAGGTTCTTTACGGGAAGGATGTCTTAATTAAATAAAAGAACAATTGTTAGTAAAAAAAATTATTTTTATACAATAGCAAAGTTATACTAGACTTAAGAGGCTGTTTCATCGCTTATGCAGAATTTGTTCCTTTTGGTATCATAACATAAGAGTCAGGGTCATTACCGAAAATACATCATTAAAGAAACATTAAATTGCATTGTTTTGTGCAAATTTATGTATTGGATTGTTAAGAGGTTTTCCCTGGTGCTGACTATAAGTTGAAAATGAATTAATATATAACATTTTGTATTAAAGTAATAATTGGATAAATATGCATTAATAGTTCATTTGATATGCCTACAACTATCGGTAAGATAATAGGCTAAGCATCGATTGCCATAATTTTTTCCAATAAATATGCCTAAATTTGAATCAGGAAGAAATAATTTAATAATCCAAAATGTCGGTTACGCGGATTTTCTCAATAATAACAGTAGGCCTAATCCCTTGTTATTTGCAACTGATGTTTATCTTAACAGTCAAAGACTTGAATCAGTCTTTAGAAAGAGTTTTCTAATACCCACTGAATTACTATAAGAATTTCAGTATATATTTCATATCATAATGTTAGAGTATTTACAATCAGGTCTGTAACACTCGTCCATTCTGTTCCATCTTGTTTCAGAACAGATATCAGCAGTCTTTCCCGTTCGGAATGTTCTGGAACATCCTGAGCACTCCCATACACAGTAGCCTTCCATCTATAAGGATATGTTTATAAAAATAGGTCAAAATATTAAGTCATATTTTTACGTTCATTTTTATAATATTTCATAAAACACTTGTGCTCTGTAATGGACGTTACGATAGCGAGACTAAACTTCCTTAGTCTACATTGTCGTTTTATGAATGTGCTTGGAAGTGAGCTCATGAACTACTTAAACAAATGTCCGGATTCTAATATGCATATGTACTTTCAATGATGGTGTAATTTGAATATAGCATAATTTTGATCTGTGATAATTTTTACCGCGCACCAGTGGGCTTACGGGTATTCTCCGCTGTATAGGATTTCCTCGTAACCTCTCTTAATAATGATATAACGAAAATGTCCACATTATGAAGCATAGATAATAGCATCTGAAACTGTATCAAGTGGTCATAGTTTCACAGCCCTTATTGATTTTTAATCTAGTAACTGCCAGGACGAAATAAGTGATTTTTACTTGTGGGCGATCACAGAAGTAATAGCCAAAGCAGGTATTGAAAACCAACTTTAGAAGATGTACGAAGCAGTGTCCTATGTCTTGTCGATCCGCTACAAATCTGTAATTCATGTTGTAGCGAAAATTACACGAATCCATGATCGCGCGGAGTTATCTCCCGTAAGGGTATTGGTTGCCAAAAGATTAATTATTTTATATTTGTTCGAAATACCTTTTGACCTGTACATATTATTTGCAACTACTCTTTGCTGCATAAAAAAATTATATCTTATATTTTTGCATTGTAGCATGTAAAGTTCACAATTTTAGTATTTTTGGAACGTTCAAATAATATAAACGAAAACATTTACACTAAATTTAACATTGGTGACAGCAACATAATGTCTCAAATTATTTTTCCGTATCCTTAGTCAAATATGTTTTACAGATTATAATACATTGACAAATAAAAAAAATCCAAAAATTTCCTTATTTTTAAAAATTGAGAGAACTTTTCACAGCGTGATATTAAGTAACTCTTGAAGAAAAGCATGATATATTAATTCAACGTGAATTATCTAGTTTTGGTGAGTGAGTGGTTTTTATTATTTGTATGACTCAAAAACACTGAAATTTTGAATCTGACAAGACATAATGTAAATAATATGTGATATAAAGATTGTTATGCCAGAAAACAGTGCTTTTTTCAACGTCTACAAGTTGAACAGTATTAGGTTCCAATATGTTTAATTAGTTGGTGACGAGCAGCCTTAAGAGGCGTGTCCTCGCCAGCATGTGTGTGCGAGAGCAGCGTGTTGCGACAACACTGACTGCAGTTCCCATGGCTCAATGCACTCCCGCGCCACGCCGCCTGCCGTACACTTGTTCGCGGCTATCAGACCGTGCCACAACTAGACAGAGAGGGAACGAGGAAGAAGGAGAGAGAGACGCCAGGCGCTTACCTGGTCGAGCTAAGCCCATGCAGATTTTTTTGCTCTCGTGTTCGCTATACTGTGGAAAGAATGCAGTGACTGGCTTTTCGGGCCAGGCGACCTTTTCCCAACTTTGTTACCGAGGAAGGTTGTTGAACTTGACCGTTTTCACAGCTCGTAGCTCAGCAAGGTTCAGAGTAGTGTAGAATAGTATGTTCTGGGGCAGGAATTTCTTAATATTATCCTCCACTTCACATTTCACTGTATTTAATTTGTAGAAATAGTAAAATTATATGTAAAGATAAACATTCGAAAACAGGAAAACAGAATATTTCGAAACATTCTCAACTTCATATCAAAATTATTTATCTTATGCTGTTTGGAAATACTGCTGAATTTGTCTTCCTGCTGGAAAGCCTAATTTTTTTATTTTAAAGTAGTTCCCTAAATGCATTCCAGGTTATGCAAATATGTAATTTTTTGTTTGCAAAATGATGTAGATAATTGCNTAAAGTAGTTCCCTAAATGCATTCCAGGTTATGCAAATATGTAATTTTTTGTTTGCAAAATGATGTAGATAATTGCGGTATTTTTATTTTCTTCTTTTCTAAAAATATTTGTGCTAATTTGTTTTGTCATATTAATAATTTCAATGCTGTATTGAATGCGTGTTTTTTTACTGTTGCCCTGAAATTATCATTTGATCTGAAACCTAGTAGTTGCTGGTAATTTGACGGCATGCTGAAGTATGGGCAAATGTGTGTTTCTGAAAACCACTTTGTTTATAATAAANTAGTTGCTGGTAATTTGACGGCATGCTGAAGTATGGGCAAATGTGTGTTTCTGAAAACCACTTTGTTTATAATAAAACTGTATTTTGGCTGTGAAGGTCTTAAGTGAGTCTACCATGTTTGTGAATTTGGTATAACCTTCTGTTAAGAATGTAAATTTTCTACTTGCATTTAGTGTAGTGAGAGTTACGAAGCTATTGTAACACTTCAGTTGAAATACTAATGCAGTTGTAAGAATTAGAGTTAAATCAGACGGTCGTAATTATGTATCCGTATTTTTGTTGACTCTTTCGTATTCTCAAACAAATTGGACAAAAAATTCAATAATCTTCTTGAAAAAACGAAATCAGTATCATTCGTTTTAAATGACTAATTATTGAACTTTCAAACATCTAACAGCAATATCGTTATTTACGTAAACACATTAATATTTCTTTATTTTATATATTTGTTTCACCCTCTTTGGGGTACGATGAAACAGTCATTTCTTTGAGTGTTGCTCCTTCCTTTGCACCCAGTNCCCTCTTTGGGGTACGATGAAACAGTCATTTCTTTGAGTGTTGCTCCTTCCTTTGCACCCAGTACTTCTTCTTCAGTCTTTCAGATCTTCTTCTTCTCTCCTCATCTGAGATGATGGGTTTCGACCTTATTTTAGATTTTTCTTGGAACTTTNTCTTTCAGATCTTCTTCTTCTCTCCTCATCTGAGATGATGGGTTTCGACCTTATTTTAGATTTTTCTTGGAACTTTATCCCTTCGTCTTTAAATTTTATCTGTACTGTTCTATCAAGTAATGACTTTTCTGTAATTTGTAATTCTCTTAGGTCTTTTTCAATTTCTGTGAACCAATTAGGCTTCGTTTTGCGGTTACGGAAGAAATCAAAAATTTGTTCAGTTAATCTATTAGAATTCATTCTGAGAAGATGTCCGTAAAACTTTAGTCTCCTTTTGCGCATTGTATCTGAGAGTTTTTCAATTTTCTTGTATAGCGTTTCATTCTTGACGTATACTATATTATTGTCCTGAAATTTTGTTCCTATGATCTTTCTTAAAATTTCTCTTTCTTTTATTTCTAATTGTTCCAACTAACCTATGTGATTCAAGGTTAGAGTTTCTGCTACATACAATGCTTCTGGCTTGACCACTGTTTTGTAATGTTTAATTTTGGACCCCCATGAAAGAGANTCTTGACGTATACTATATTATTGTCCTGAAATTTTGTTCCTATGATCTTTCTTAAAATTTCTCTTTCTTTTATTTATAATTGTTCCAACTAACCTATGTGATTCAAGGTTGGAGTTTCTGCTACATACAATGCTTCTGGCTTGACCACTGTTTTGTAATGTTTAATTTTGGACCCCCATGAAAGAGATTTCTTGTTGTATGTCTCTCTTTTGAATTGGAAGGCCAATTCCATCTTATTTTTTCTGGATTCTATTGCCTTGCGTTCTGCTGCATTCCAACTAATCCATTCCCCCAGATATTTAAATTCTTTCACTATTTCTATTTTCTCTTCTGGGACTTTTAAGTATTTATTTGGGTGTTTGATGTTTGTCATGATTTTAGTTTTTTCAAAGATATAATAAGACCTATTTTAGCTGCTTGTTTTTTTAGTTCAAGGATTTGTTGTTTTGCTTCCTCCATTGTTTCAGCAATAAGAGCCATATCATCCGCAAAGGCAATGCAATTGATTTTGAGATTCTTCTTTTTGCAACCCAGTCTTATTCCACTTTTTATATTTTTTGTTCCATTCTCTAACTACTTTCTCAATTGCACAATTAAACAATAATGGAGAAAGTCCATCCCCTTGCCTTACTCCTGATTTTATTTCAAATGGGTCCGACACTTCACCCATGAATTTAACTTTTGAAAATGTGTTTGTAATAATGGCCTTTATTNTTTTATTTCAAATGGGTCCGACACTTCACCCATGAATTTAACTTTTGAAAATGTGTTTGTAATAATGGCCTTTATTATGTTAGTTGTTTTCTTATCCAAACCCAGTTCTTCTATTACTGATATTAGTGATTCTCTATCAATCGAGTCATATGCTTTCTTGAAATCAATGAAGGAAATTACATATGTTTTTGTCCTCGATTTTTGGTATGCCATAATGTTTTTGAGGTTTAGTATTTGTTCAGAGCATGATCTACCCTTTCTGAACCCTCCCTGGTACTCCCCCAGTTGTGGGTTCAATTGTGACTCAGCTCTATTTAAAAGGACTTTTGAAAGAATTTCGTAGGTTACATCAAACAATGTAATGCCTCTGTAGTTGTTTGGGTCCGCCTTGCAGCCCTTTTTGTGAAGAGGGTGGATGAGGGCTGTTTTCCACTCTACTGGAGTTTCATCCTCTTCCCAAATTTTATTGAAGACATATTGAAGAGATTTAATAGCATTTTTATCAGCTTTTTTCCAGAGTTCGGCTACTATTTGATTTTCTCCCGATGCTTTATTATTTTTTAATTCTGAAATTACTTTTTGTAATTCTTTAATTGTTGGTGGTTCTGAATCTAGTTTATCAGAATAATTTGGGGTGAATTCAAATTTTTCACAAATGGGTTCACAGTTCAAGAGTTTATTAAAAAAGTCCGCTAATATCTTGCAATTTTCTGTGTTGTTGTGAGTAATGTTCTCATTAGCATTTTGAAATTGTAGGGTTGGCGCTTTGTATTTTGATAGTTTTTGCTTGAAAGTCCTATAAAAGGTTCTTGTATCGTTTTTAGTGAATTCTTCATCAATTTGGAGAAGAGTTTCATTTTCGTGTGCCTTTTTAACTTTTTTTATATTTTTATTTACCATTTTCCTAATTCTAATGAAATCTATCTAATCTGTTTTCTTCTGTTTTCTGTGATTGCCATTGTTGCCAAGCCTGTTTTCTTGTTGCAATGTACGTATCACATTCCATCGACCACCAAATATGTTTTCTACGTTTGGTTTGGGGTGCTATTTGTTCAGCTTTGTTAAGTAAGTTTTCCCTGATATTTTCCCAGCTTTGAGTCTGTATGTTTTCTGTCGCCTTTGTGAAGTCATCTGGACGTAGTATGCTTTCTTCGCTGTATTTCCGGCCTTTAATTTGTTTTGTTTGTTGTTTTCTATTTGGGATGACATTAAACTTAATTTTAGACAGATAATGATCCGAACCCAAGTTTGCACCTCTAAGCACTCTAACATTCATAATTTCTTTGTGAAATATCTTCTTGGTCGCTAAATGGTCAAGTTGAAATTCACCTAGGTTGGAGTTTGGGGAAACCCATGTTTTTTGTTTTCGAGGTAGTTTTTTGAATGTTGTAGATTTAAGAATTATATTATGTGCCTGGCAAAGTTCTATTAGTCTGATGCCATTCCTGTTTGTTCTATAATGGGCAGGATATTTTCAAACTATTTTCTTATATCTTTTTCTTTACCAATCTGTGCATTAAAATCACCAAGAAGAATGATGTTGTTTCTTTCCGGGATCCTCTGAATAAGGTCATCTAGTTGGTTCCAAAGTTATCTGCTTTTTCCTTATTTTTCCTATTGTCTTCATTTATGGGTGCATGTGCATTAATAATAGTATATATTTTGTTTGTGCTTTTAAATGTAAGACTTGACATTCTTTCAGATTGAGAATCAAAGCTAACTACTGAATTTAAAATTTTTCTGTCTATTATAAAGGCTGTTCCAAGATGCGGTACATTTTTCATTACTCTCTTTCCTAGTTTCCATTTATATATCCTAAATTCTTCTGAATCAAAGTTATCTGTATCTATACATCTTGTCTCTGGTAAAGCTGTAATATTTCTTCATATATCAATTTTCAAATTATTTCCACCCACACGTCCATCCTTGGCGGTAGTGGTATTATTTCTGTTAAAGAAAGACGTTCGAATTAAAACTTTAGTATCACCTCTTTTGTAACATGCTCGCTGATTGGCTGTCTTCTGACAACTCCACATACATCCTCCAACCAGCAATAGCGAGACAAAAGCAAACCCAGATAATTTTCTTTGGTTCCCGTGTTTTATTACATTCAATGCTTAATACCATCTAGGGAATGAATNAAAGCAAACCCAGATAATTTTCTTTGGTTCCCGTGTTTTATTACATTCAATGCTTAATACCATCTAGGGAATGAATGAATAATAACTAAGAAAATGTTTGAATACTGAATATCCTTTAAAAACAAATGGAATCTAACATACATCTCTATGTCAATAAACTAGTAAAATAACCAAAGATTAACGTGCACTTAATATAAATCATATAGTACAGCTTAATTTGGAAGTTGTATTAAACGAATTGTCACCATAAGCAAATACTCTGTAACCATAGATAAATATGATACCTGGAAAACCGCAATGTTACACTTTTATACAGATGTGTTGAAANCAAATACTCTGTAACCATAGATAAATATGATACCTGGAAAACCGCAATGTTACACTTTTATACAGATGTGTTGAAATATTTCAGCATGTGCATTTGCTTCACGAATAATTATAATATATTCTGCGGAAAAATAATTTCAACAATTGACAAATTGCCAACCCAACAGTAGTTGGTCTTGAATATCGGCTAAGCTAATCACAATGACGTGCTGGCAAACTTACATGTAGCTTATCACTCATAACGCAGACTGGGCAACCTTGGCTTGACTGATATAGCGCTACGAAATGAGAGGGGCTTGAAATATAAATTTANTCATAACGCAGACTGGGCAACCTTGGCTTGACTGATATAGCGCTACGAAATGAGAGGGGCTTGAAATATAAATTTATACGATAGTATTTACTATCTCTGACTTAATTCGTATTTTAAATGGGTTTTATAACAGTGCCCGAATAGGTAGCGACTACTGTTACCACACGCCAGTTTCTCTATCATTTCTCTTATCTTGCTTATGTAACGGCATTCTTCTAATTTACCGTGTATTAGTAGTACTGATTAGTCTTCCCCAACATCGAACCAGATGTCTGCCTCATCTGCATGCTAGTTATAGTATATCCACAAATAACTGATATCATTATTGACGTACTAATTATGAGAGTTTTTCAAAACATTATTTGTTCCAGAAACTATAGTCAATGAGTATAATTTTGCGTTTGTTAGTAATCTTGAATAAATTAAAATGATGAAGTTCTTGTAGCTATAAAGATCTCGGCCAATGACATGATCACAATTACAGAAAAGAGCAAACCTAATCATACATTTGCTGGAGGACATTTATGTCCCGAGTGTTGAGTTGATGCGTAAGAGACAAACACTTTATATGTAGCTGGTTCGTCACATCACATCTCCACGACCTGTGTGAAGACCAATACACCAATGGCTTCTCGAAGTTAAATACTCAATTTCTTGCCTGATTACGTAATGAAATCCGAGTCCATGGCAAATTCCTCTGAATAGACTAAAACACCGCCAAATTCTTTAGGTTTAAAGAACATAACTATTACTTACCTGGTTAAAATTAACAAATAAAAATTTAATTTTCACCTGACGATAAATAATTTAAATTTAAATAATAAAAATAAATTTAATTAACGAATAATATTAAATAAGATTTATTGTAGAACCACGTATGCTGGCAAAGACATTTACAATAATATAAAGAATATCAAATTCGAAATTACTTTAATAATTAATATTTCATACAATTATATAGGCAGTCTTGGCCTATATCAACTCCTTTTTTAAATGTCACCTTAACAGTGTTCTGAACGTCACGTACATGATTTATAAAAGAACTTTATTTAACNCAACTCCTTTTTTAAATGTCACCTTAACAGTGTTCTGAACGTCACGTACATGATTTATAAAAGAACTTTATTTAACACACATGCATTAGCAGTTTAACTACCCTGAAATCGTACTGTGTAAGTTAGAACACTAATAAATTAAAACATTCGCAGTCCATTTCAGTTTACTAGCATTGGAGAACAGGAATAGTTTGAAAATCATGGACAACTGACACAGATTTTTAGGATAACTCCGAATATACTTAAAATTTTCATTCATTTATCAAAGAGCTGGAAACTATGCACTGATGAGATACGTATATTTCAGTATTACACAATTGGCAACAAATAATAGCTTATAATGACTGAGGCGATGTGGGCGTGACCAGTTGTTCATGCAATTCTTTCCAGCAGTAGCTCGAGCACAAAGTAAGCTAGCGAGAGTGCAACGCCCCTTGCCAACTTGGGGCGTTGCCGACTTGAGAGCGGGGCGTTACTTGAGGACGGGGTCCTCCTTAGTAACAGCGGTGAATCCTCTACACTGACGTTCTTTGTGGGTGAAACCAGAAGAGAAACTGCCAGGAAGGCTGAGGTGTACAAAACCCCCAGGAAAATGATCGAGTTGAAATTTGAAAGTTCACAGACACGAGATTCCCTTCCCGCATTCAGAAACAGCGATACGGGTGACAATAGCACGCTCGCCCAGCGCCGTGTCGCCCCTACGTGCTGTGCTTCCGTAGTCGCAATCTCCTGCGCGTATTACACCATCTCACTTTATCACACGCGATTAAACCTCACACATTTAACTACAAATGTGCACCATTACTTTTCTCCTAACTCTAACGGCATCTTCGCAGACAAACTCTGAAAAAAACTTGTTTTTACCATATTCATGATTTATTTACAATAACCTTTAATAATCTCCTTTTTCTTGCTGGTCTAAGGGGCATGTGGACGCCTGAGAGCAGTTTCCATCCTCGAAACACTGGCCAGGTCGCCCCTGCAATGCGCTCCTACAACTCAAAGACTGCCTTTAACAAGCAAACATTCAACGAACGTAAAGCAAGTCAACTGCCAGACTTCCTGGGACAGTCCTGATGAGTCCAGATTACCTGCGATAGCTCAGGAGACTTAACACTCTTGTGAAGGGGACTTAACACTCTTTGAAGGGGACTTGACACTCTTGTGAAGAGCTAAAATATGGTACAGAGCGACGTTGCAGGAGCTCATTTTCACATACACATATTTTTATATGGCTGCACTCGGGTTTTCGTCTTCGTATATATTTATACAAATAACGAAAATCTGTTTTTCAATAACACATAAATTTAGACTACCATGCCAACTTAGTTGATATTAGGTGTTTATGTGAAGTTAATATTTATGTATATTTAATTAAGAAATGTATTTGTTGATGCTATTTAGGGAAAGGGAATGAAACTTTAAGAGCTATTACAGAGCCACAAATTATCGTGATTTCCATATGCGTAATTTAAATTATTAGTTTGAAGATCTTTAGTTTTCACTCATTTCATATAAATCTTTTTGAAAAACAAATATCCCGTACCTTCCAGTGAAACAAATAAAATTATCGAATTTTTGTTTTTAGTTGCAATAAACTGCCAAAAAACCAAATAAAGTCTTAATTGGTCTGAAAGAAATGCGGCATTGGAGGCAAAAATTTTGAATGCCTAATTTCTTTAAGACACGAACAACTATGGCTGCAAAATGTAAGTGTTTGGTGTTTGCAATTATTGATACTGCTCGGTACATCCTTCACTGCGACATTAGCCACCGCGTAAGTAATTTAGTTGATGCTCTTTATCGGTAAACAATAAAACAGAGGACGTGCTAACATACTTTACAATAACTTATTAGAAGTAATTATAGTTTAATTGGTGATTCTTTATCTACACTTGAGGTATTTCGTTTCAAAACTATCTGTCCTCAATCTGTCAAAGTTTGCTGTCCTTGTACTTGGAAGTGCAAAATGTGTAATAAGAAAATAATGTGTGTGGATTTAACGGCAGACACACAGAACATACAAACACAATAGAATATATCCCAGTTTTCCTTAATTTCGAAATGGGTTTTGGTACTAAAAAAAACCTAACCAATCATAAATAAGCGGCATATTTGAGGACATAGTAGACTAATTCATTTGATGTCTGAGTTGTAAGAATTTAATATAACCTTGGACATGCAATAACCACGTGATACTCATAGCGTTAAGTCCTATCTGTCGGCGTGTATGTGGAAATCGTGAATATACTAAAAGTACTAGAATATAAGCCTTAGCGTCTACTTAACAGTTATCATACAGACTTCCCAGCACCGTTGTATCTATTTATGCACTGAATTAACTTATATTGTACAACGACGTATTACTTTAAGAATAATAACCTGTCTTTAAGATCATAATTGTGACTTACTTCAATCTTGTGTTTAAAAAAAAAATTTCTAGAGCATTACTTGTAATAATTTATTGTTAAAAAATATGTTTCAAAAATGTGAAATAACGGAATACTTCTTAAGATTTAGTAAATAATAATTAAAACACCTCTTGATGAACTGACACCCTCGAAGGAATACTGACAGATTGCAAACGGGAAATATCAACCTTCGCTGGGTTTCGGCGCCTGAGACAGCCGTACTTTTACTCGCATTGCGTCTGGTAAAGTTGCCCAGCTTTTTTGCTTGTTTTCACAAAGTGGTCCGTGTTAAATTCACAAAAAGAAACAAAAATTTGGCGGCGGTCGTGTTAGAGGACTTGTAACCCAGTTGGCGCGGAACTTCGTCAAGAGGGGAGAAGGGAGCTACGCTGTTCGTCATTGTGTTCGCTTTGCACAATGACCGCCATAAAACACTCGGCGTGAATGCTAGCACAACCTTGGTCTAGCCCAGTCG